>JABSTQ010000376.1:0-48794 GCA_013358835.2 Ixodes persulcatus
ATATAATCTGGGGGGGGCGCTGGGCTCCCGGTACCCATGGTTCCCCTTGTCCAAGCCCCCCCCCCCCCCCCCCCCCCCCTCTTTTTCCCCAAAAAACAAACATCTAACTGAGGAAAAACAAAGTCCTCTTTTTTTTTTGTGGAAAGATTTTCAATAAAGCGGGCTAGCGCTCTGAAATGTTCTCATGTGGTGTACGAACCTTAGCGATAGACGTACTAAAGAATTTACAAATGAAGTACAGGCACCTTGCATGCGCAATGCCATAACACATACTCCACTCCTTTGCCTTTTGAATTGCAATTCAGGAAAGACTACGCCCGTAAACTCGTGTTTTAGAGCGAGCGATCGGCTGCACCAGGGCTTGTGTAGCGGAGGGGCACCTACCAAGGCTGCCTGCATGCTCGTGCTTCTAGACATATACCGGAAGTCTACGTTGAGCCTTATTTTATATACTACTTACCGCCCTTTTATGTCATTCCGAAAAGGCAGTGTTACACAAAATGATCACATGAATGTCACCAGAGATAAATATCTCAGCCATCACCGACTTCAAACTCATCCGCAATACGTGACAAAAGCACACAAAAAGCACGCAAAATGATAAGAGCGTATCACCTGGTTTTGAACGCCAAGGCGGCGGGGCGTTAAGGTGCAGTGTTTACTGAGAATTTGTATCGTGACGTTCAATACCTACTTGTTTTTCTCGTAGAACTGCACCAATGCTTCTTTACTTTCCGGAGAGAACCCGTATCTTCGGCCTCCGCCAATGGCTGACGTAAGAAAACCGAGGCGTGCCTGACTGTGGCTCGCGCTCCACAACGTATCTCTTGTAGCCCCTAGCCTTGAAAAAGGAACATACATTAAGAGGTTCCGGGGTGATCCGTGTGAGCACCCGAAAACATATGTGCAGTTTTTTTTCTTGTTTTTGTTGAATGTCTTATAGACAGCGCTGTTTATTACGGGCATGTTTTGGTACTATTGACACGACACATTCCCAGAAATGACTGAATGGATCCTGAAGAAGGCAAGAAACATCAATCATTGGTATTCTCTTAAACAATTCGACATCATGGGTAGCTCAGACTGGCACAATACGCCTTACAAAGAGATTCAGCTTCCTCTAATTATTAAGGTTTCAAATCAATCAATCATTCAATACATCAATAAATCCATCATCGAGCACTCGATGCGCTATTTTATTCATGACAATCAATATTATTTTTTTAAGACGAAGAAATATTTTTTTTTAAAGATGCAAAAGGACTAAAGGTGAAACAATGGAAGTTGACAGGGTACCAGTGACAGACATCGCATCTTGAAAAAGCTGATAAAGGCTTCCTTTCTTCGATTGTTTTTAGATTCTTCCTTTCAGCTTCAACTTTTTTGCTATCTTAATGAGCTAATGAGAAAAACGAGGGGCATATCACTCCATTGGCCGCGCGGCCGCAATGGGAAATAATTATTAACGTCGTGCAAAATTTAGGGTGGCTCAAGCAGATCGCACGCTGTAAAACGAGCCGACAAATCGGCGCCTGCACATAGAAAACTTCACCGAATGTGCACTGAGCGGGTCAGTTTTACCGGGTGAAATTTCAAGGCGTGGTTCTCTTTTAGTAAAAATTTAGAGCCCCAAAATTACAAAAGTCAACATAGGGCACGTTTGCAAACGACCTAGTTGGGGATGCTATTAACTTGTGGCGCTATCTCCCGATAGGCGCAGCGAGCAGATGACAGAGTGCGTCATCTGTTTGTTGTGTCTATCGGGAGATGGCGCCACAAGTTAGTAGCGTCGCTAACTCGGTCGTGTGCGAACGCGCCCGACGTTGACTTTGGCATCGTTCTTTATAAAAAGAGAACAACGAATTCAAATTTCACACGGTAAAGGCGACTTGCTCAGTGCACATTCGGTGAAATTTTTAGTTTTCTATGTGCAGGTGGCAATTTTTCCGCCTCGTTTTACAGCGTCGGATCTGCTTGCGCCATCCTATTGGCGAAGTGCGCGATCAAAGGCGTCGCTGTGATCGGCCTTCCACGATTGGTCAAAGGCTTCCAATGACGTCTTTAGTAGGACTATTTCTGCTCCCATCGACGGGAATAAGAGCAAAGTCTGACTGCCAACTCCGACGGTGCTAATTTAGAAACTTGATGACCAGGCTTCCGCCGTGCTTTTTACGCATCATCGAACTTGTCGCTCGCTACTAATAATCTTGGTCGTTACGTTAAGGATAGAAACCAGTGCGACACCGAAACATCTCGTCGCCATTATTATTTGTGGCGTCGCGCCGTCGAAAAAAAGATCAGGTGCATAATTCGCAATGTCACCTCCACAGATTTATAGCCTACGGCCTATGCAAAATGCGCCCAAATTAAGGTGACGTAGAAGGTAATTAAATTCAATTACCGCCAAAACGTTGCGAAAATATTCACTTACAGAAACGCTATGTTCTGCGCTAGATCATTAACGCCTTTGAATGATTGGCCATCGTCGTGAATGAGACCAACCCGGTCATCTCCGCACGCACCCCCAATTGTAGGGCCACCTGCGTACAATTTAGTTTTCTCAGGGTGAGAAGTTTCAGGATCACGTCAGTGTGTATTCGAACGCGTCACACACTACTTATCTTATTCTGATTCTTTTCGTTGTACTTTTTACCAAAACATGACATCGATATTTCGCACGTTTGCCGCACCAATATAAGTGCATCTTATCAAAGTTTTTATAAAAGCACAAAATGTTTGAGCAGCTAGGATAAATCGCAAACACTGAAAAAAAAAATGTTTGGGAAAGGTCTGCGAATTAAGGCCAATAAATTGATCAGCTAAATACAGTAAGCCGGGTCAGATGATTATTTTCTATTTCTTCGTTAGGTAGGTAGGAACTCCAAGATGAGACAACATTTTCTGGTGCTTAGTAAATGTCCTTTGAGTTTCTCCTCCTGAGTTAAGACTGACGTTTAAACTGATGCGTTAGACATTTTTACTTAAAAAAGGTCGGGTGTCTACTTTCCCGTAACGCACGTGGAAAGCCAATCGCTGCAATTATAAAAGTACTTAAAAAATCAGCCTGCGCTGTGAGACCGAGCATGACACGAGCGCTTGAAGCGCCATGTGTCACAGCGCAAATCTTCATTTTGCAGAAACAGCTGTTCATTTGAAACTCCCCGGACAATCACATGATCGTCCTTCGCGATAACTCCAGGTGACGTTATCAGCAACATCAGTGGTTCTCAAATGTGGGTCCGCGAGACCCTCAACAAATTTGTTTTTTTGTTTTTTTTAGTTGGCAAGTTTTTTGTAGTCCAGTCCGACCGTGACTAATTTGCAACCTGCTTCCGTAGCTGCTATTGCTGCTACGTAGCAATAAAAGGCACCTGTTGCATGCTCCAGATGTGTTAACTTACTTACGTACCCCCCCCCCCCCCCCCCCCCCGCTAGAAGGGGTCCCCCATCACTGCCAGCGGTCCGCAAGGGGTCCCCGACACATCCATGGCTGAGAACCACTGAGCAACATCATAATGTCATTCGCTATTCGCTAACCACCGCCGCTGCCGAGTTTATAAGAAAGCAAAAAGCGTCCGTCCGTCGAACCGCATTTGAACCAGTGACCTATGAATGACAGTAATGGCTTCCTCCAGACAATGGCTCTATGGATAGTATCGTCGAGACACATTTGAGTGAATCACAGCCGGTATACGAGGGGCGTACCATATCGATTTACGATTTATTATTTTCCCTGCGGATATGTTCAGCTTCTCGACAGACTCTTTCTGGAGTTGTCTGCACTTGCACCACTTGTGCGGCATCTTTTTTCGTGTCCTGCTGGAACCACTTTATGGAAGTGCACCGCACCTACGCCTCGGCAGCTGCTTTGAGCTCGTCAGTGACCGCGAGATAGCTTACTCGCAGAATTTTGTGTGGTCCCACACAGGTGATCACCGCTGGAGGCCAGATCGGATCTAACACTTGCATAATGAAAAGCTTGTACGACGCATCGAAAAGATGGCCGAACCTGATCAGGTGCCGGCCGATCACGACACCGCGTGCACTTTATACGCCAGGCCGTGATTGGAGGCCCCTGGCCAGGGTCGGCCATTTTTCTGACGCATCGAATGACCTTCAGGACGTTGTGGTCGCGTATGTGTTCGTCCCGACCGGGTCTCCAGTGATTACCACCTGTTCGAGTTTCAACAAACATCCACGCGAGGACGCCACTTTGCGGACAGTGACAAGCTTCAGCGACTGTCCACGGGCTGGTGCAATAGACAGATCAACGAGGTAGAGGGGCTTAGAGCGATAAACCGGGGTTCCCCTCTGCACTCGAAAGTGACCCCATAAGGCCGCTGCCATTGTACGCAAATTTGACCACTCGTCACGTGACCAAACCAAATACGTGACGTCATAGGAAAGATGGCAGCGCCCAGGCAGCGGCTGGCCCCAGCTGGGCCGGAGCATGTGGGATGCTTTGTTCGTTGTCGTTCGTGTCGGCGAGTTGATTTCAGACGCGGAAGCCCTCGTATGAGGCCGGTCGAAAGCGACTTCCGAGTTCAGCGTGGTGTCTGACGTAGGTATAACGTGAAAATACGGAGGAAGGGTTTGCATTTTGCTGGTGACCGACGGGGATATTGCCACGAAGGAGACAATGGGCGCGATAAGTTAACGCGCTCGAGCGCGCTCCAGCGGTCAGAGTGCACTCGAGCTAAAACTAAACGACATCGTCTCACTTCTGGTGCACGGTGGCGGAGCGCGCTCCGCGAGCTCCGTCGTCGGAGATGGTGTATGAGAGCTCGAACAGGTCGGTTTCCGGTGAGATGAGGGCGTTTCCGCTCTCGCGGTTACTCGCGGTGGTTCCACGCGGTGGTTGCGGTGGTCTCACACGGGACGGAAGAAACATCAAAACCGAATCGTTTTGGGCTCCGGGCCGGGCCGCCGGGCCACTCTGGACCAGAGGCGTCAGGTGTAAGCAATCCCTGGCACGCGAGTTTGCTTCCGAACGCTCTGAGGATGCCCCCGCGCTCGCTTCGCAAAAAGTCGCCGACCGCGACCGCACCAACCGAACCCCGCGGCCGCAAGGCTCCGGCGCAGCCAGGAACGGCACCGAGGTAGGCCGGTCGTGGGTATGAGCTGCTCGTTCTGCACTACCATGCAGTGCTCGGAGCTCTCGGCGTCGTTCGAGCTTGCGCCGAAGCCTTTAGAGACTCCCTCGGACGCGCAAGTCGCGCCTGCTTGGATGCGTGGATACTTCGACGGCGATCGTTTGGCAGCTCGTGCAATCGTTCCGTCATCGTGGAAAAAAAAAAAAAAAGCATGGTGCTGGTGTAGAAAAATATGCATACATCCTTCAATGCTTGTCGAAGTCTTCATGTACTTTACCGCAATTACAGGATCAGGCGAAAGAATGAATTTGGCCATACAGCCGTTCGGCGTACTTTTAATCGCCGCACCAACAGCGTGCAGCACAAATATAGCTCTTGCTGTTTCCGCCGTCTCCGCGCACTTATTTCACCTCGTCGCCGAACAAACACTTTTTCGACGAGACGGGAGCCATGTTTAAGCGCGCGCCGGAAGGCTACGCTCCGAACCCGCGCACTCGAGCGCAGATGTCCGGAGCCTGGAGCTCACTAACTTAACGCGCCCAATCGGCCCTACGTTGCTCGGACCTCGGATTGATTCGGACACCGCTAGGATAAATTTTAAGGCGACGTTTCTGTGCTCTCGTTGACCATCGGAACCTTCGAGATCTGCAGTGAAGCGTGTGCAATATATTTGGATACACAGTTTAGCGACGGAAATTGTGTGAGTCGTGCTTGGCAGTGTGCGGTCGTGGTGCCGCTTCGTTCAAATAACCGAAGGCTCACTTTGGTTGTGCGGTGCGCGCACCGGAGAGCTGCCTTGACGCTTGTGCCGTGCTAAATGATACTGTGCTGCTTCCCAAATTGTTCCGGCGTAGACGGGCACTTTCACGGAGCACAGGTGTGCGACGCGCCGAACTGCCTTCAAGGTGGTAGTTCCTGCGCCGTGCTTTAGGTGATGCTGTGCTGCTTCCTAAATTGTTCTGGCGTAGACATGCACTTTCACGGAGCACAGGTGTTGCAGTTGTTATTGATTCCGCTGGCCTGCCTCACATTTCGTCGATACAAAAGTTTTATCAACACTCGTTACGCGAATTGCAAGCTGTATGGACATTTCATCGCGCGTGTAACCTACCCAGTCCATCCGTTCACGCCGCTTTTCGACGACAGTTTGCAGCGGCTCATTACCAGAAAAGTGGTCCCACATCCATTTCAGTTCAGCTCGCCCACATAAGTCGCCAAACCCCGAAGGAGACCATTTTTTCGGACAGAATGCCACAAAGCAATACGTGCAGTTTCTTTAGTGGTCAGAATAGACTCTTTTCTGTCAGTTTTGTTATATTGTCACGGATGCTTGCTCCAGTCCTATTTTCTATCAATATTTACTATTCTGGAAAGTTTAGGCCATGCTCAGCTGTCATCATATGTTCTGGTGGAGGTGCTGCGCACTTTACCCATAGCCCTTCACTCTGTGTCGACCCTGGCGGCTCCTCAGCCGAGGTGCCCGATAACAAGACACGGGTGGCGGATTATCCCGCGTCTTAAACGCCCGGCAAGCCGGGAACCAAGTCCTATCCCGAGCCCGGCAGAAAAACCGCAAGACGAACGATTACCGCAAGGACGAACCTCGAAAATACACCACGAAGAACCTGAAATCCGAGCCAGTCGCTGCTATACCAGCAAGAACCACCGGAATTCGGTCTTTTGCCAGAACAACCGAAGCTGACTAAGCCAACAATGACAAACCTGTAGCAGCAAACCGCGTCCACTCCTACCATCGTTTGCATGCCCGTCGCACCTCGCACTCTGATGCCCTTTCACGCAAGGTGTATGAAGACGTCGAGAACTGGATTGAAATTTATAACCGTGTCGCCCGCCACAGTGGGTAGACGGACAACCAGCTCCTGCAGAACCTATACTTCTAATGGAAGAAACTGCCAGGCACTAGGTTGAGAACCACAAATCCTCCTTAACGTCGTGAAAAGTTTGCAAGATCGAGCTGAAGTGCACGTTCATCAGCCAACATTGACGAGAGAGAACCGAATTCTTGCTTCTGTCCAGGACACGGCCCCAACGAGAGCATCACCGCCTTTGTGGAGGATGTTTTGCGCCTGATCGAGCACCCACGCCAACCCTGATGCTGCAGAAGACAAGAAGCTAAGAATCCCATGTCCCTCATGTGAGGGACAACACCTTCGGCAGCTTTGTCCGCAACTCCACGACAACAGTCGAAGGGTTCATATCACCGAGGCTTCCAACATTGAATGTACATGCACTGCAGGCCCGAGCCTGTCAATATCAACAACTCCGCAGCATCTCGATACTCGAGTCGTCCAGCTGCAACTTCGACGCCAGCCTCCCAGGCATCCGCGACATCATCCACAACGTTTTCCGGGTGGAGATCAGGAAGCTACTTCCTGCCATCAAATGCCCGGCTTTTATTTTGATTGCCGAGATTGTTTCGGAACAATAAGTTGGACAGGCAATTCAACTGCAGACTTCTTCGAGCGAAGCGGCATCTGACAAACCGAGGGCGACTTATGCCACAAAGTCACGACGACCGCCACCGGCTACCCGTTACTATTCAATGCCAATTCAACGAGACACCCCAACGCCGAAGCATTCATACATGCCCGAGCTTGCTGCATTGATGCAGAAAACTACCAGGAAAATTTGCGGATTAGAAGCCAGCCCTGCAGCTTCAGTGCATCAGATGCCAGTGGCCGCACATGACGTATGATTACAAGACGGCATCAATCGGTCAAAGTTGCCACTTGACCAAACTGAACACCGACGTGCCAGGGGCGTCATCCGAGAACAAAGACCACAGGTACTACGACTGAACACCTGACACAAGACTGTTTTGTAGAAAGAACTCGTTACGGAACCATTTGCAAAGAACCAATAATTATGTAATCAAGTGGAAATAAACATATTTGATACACTAACCCGATAAACATACTTCCGCTTACCTTTACGCCTTGAGTCTATACACCAAGAATTGTGTTCACTGCACGCGCAGGTCCTTTTGAGGACACTCGCATCCTTCAATATTAATTAATGGGACATACCAGACTGGCAGACTTTTTGCATGGGGCTGCACTCGTTCCACTTCTCGTGAACATGTGGCACATCCGAAAACCAACTCCAGTGATGTGAAAATGTTATTTATTAATTTATTCCCTCCAGGGGCCTTCGTAGGCATTGCAGAGAGGATACTTAAAACTACACACATGATAATAATATTAAAGCACACTGCTAGCTGTAACTTGTTAATTGCAAAAACAAACACTCCTCTGAGCAAGCTTTAATAGTATGTGTTGATGCATTGTTATATAGCAGGCCACTTCCTATACGTATGACACAATAGACCCTTTCCAGAACCCCATCAAGCAACACAACTGTCACCATTTATTTTCGGCGTAAAGCACACAAATGGGCCCCAGTTCACGTCGAATGCTAATGCAGCATTAGAGTCCAATAGGTGCTGAGCCGAGTTCACAGTGATGGCAGACATAACATTCTTGTCGAACAAATGCCCAAAGTATGAAAGCCTGGGGTAATTAGAGTAGTAGCTACTGTAATTCGTTCCATCACAATTTGGGAAACGGCAAAGGCTACAGTCTCGGTGAGCCAATATGCACGTTGGAGAGAGGCACATGACAACATGTCATTCAGAGTGCTCGTCTGCACAGATTTGTCACACACCTTCGCTCCGTCTCTCGGATTGGCTCGAGGGGGCTGTGGCGGTAGCCCTTTTCCAAGTTACAATGATACGAAGTATAGGCAGCCCACACTTTTCAAAAAAGTCTATTGAAGAGATCGAAAGGAATGATCAACATTTTTCAACAAGACTGCTCTTCAGGCAAGGGATGAACACAAATATGAATCATCTTATCTAGGTAATTAGAACAAGTAAATAATTGACCGACTAATACAATGCACTTCTTGATGAAAACAAGTATTGCTGCAATGAATCCCAAGGGGGAAAAGGTGCAGTTAATCTATGCATACACCAAAACAGTTGTTCTTATTGCAAGTCGAATAGCTTTGAAGCAGGTGCCTGCAACGATTTATTCATCCCCACACTCAATAAAACGTCATCCTCGTAGCTGAGAATAAGTGTACACTTCGCACTCACAAAAAAATGAAGAAAAACGATCGAATGTAGAATCGTCGATTAGCACAAAAGGTTAAAGATCGCAGGAGCTTCCTCGCTAAAAGTTGCTATGGTTATTCGGTGACGCAGGGCTGAAACAACTTCTCCTAGGCCCTAACGCGACGTATACCTTTCGCGTCGATTCCCAGACATTCCAACGTTCAAACAAAGCTAAGAGAATGCGAAAATTCTATGCTAAAAGCACTCAAAGTTCTATAGATCCTCGAACAAATCCCGAATCCCAGCACCGGTACGGCGATACGGCTGATGCTGTCTCACAGGTGTTAATATCCAGATGATCCAGAGCGATCTTGCGCAAAAAGAGTATAAAGTCTCATTCCTTCATATTTTCACATTATACCTTCGTCAGCGAGCACGAAAAAGCCCGAAATTGTCGGAAAGCAGCTGCACATCACGGCTACCGCGCACCGAACAAACTCGCATCTGCCAGCTCTGGGCGCTGCCATCTTACCTGTGACGTCACGGCTCTTGGGAGGTCACGTGACGAGTGGTCACATTTGCGTAAAACATGGCGGCCACCGGGGGGGTGCCACTTCCGAACTTCCGGTTTATCACTCGCCCCTCTACCTCGTTGCAGAGGGCGAGCCGTCAGCGTCGCAGCGGGCCACGGGCCGGCCCGGCACTCGGGCCGGGCTCGGGCTTCACGCCAACATTCATGAAAGGCCCGGGCCGGGTACGGGCCTTGCGTTCACGTCTACAAGGGGGGCCAAAGCAAGCCAATCCGGCCATTACTTTTTTTTTTTTAACGGCTCAGTAGGGGATAAACAGATGCTGAAGCATGTGTGTGTGTGTATGTTTTTGTATGGTTAGGTGTGTGCAGCGAATGCTCTTCCAGAGGACTAGCGCCGCGGCGTTCCTTTTCGTCCCCGGCGGCGCCGCCGCCATCATACAATCGCTTCTCACCACAAACATGCACATACACGCCTATACAATGCATACCCCCGCCAGCGTAAACCATCTGTACGCACGAGTGCTTGCATCCCCAATAGGGGTGAAGAGGTTCCCCCGAGGGGTTCGCAGACCACCGCAAAAGACGGCGACATTGCTGTTTTTTTTTCTGTTTTTTTTTTTTTACGGTTGTGCGCAGCGAAAGTGGCTAATTTAGAACTTTGCCCGTCTTTTGTACAAACCCATCGCGATGTGTCCCTTCCTTTCCAACTGTGACACGTGGTTTTGTTTACTTCTGCTTGTCATTTTTGTTTTTCCGTCCTTTCTGCGCATGTTTGGTCGCAGAAAAGGAAGGTCGGGTGATTTTTCTTTAACAAGCTGCCTAGGCCTGCAGATTGGTCCAACTAATAATAGCAGCAAAAAAAAAAAATGCTTACAGTATTTACTATTGGGTATCGTAATCAACTTATGTGTAGCAGTTGCAAGCGGGCTGCCATGCCGTGCAATTTAATTGTGAGCTATTCATACTGGGCTAAAATAAAGCGCAGCTGTCCCGTGAAAATTAGCTTCGGGTCGGGCCGGGCCGGCTGTCGGAAATGGATAGCGGATAAACCAGAGTTCTTTTTCTTGAGATCCCATTGTTTGTTTGCATATCAATTAAGTTACATCACAAAGTGCATTACGGGATACGGTGGTCTGTGCTACATGTGCCAAAACCTAGACGTTTCTAACGCCCCACCTTTTCAATGAGTACCTACAATTATCACGAAGTTTATAAAAAAAACTGGCGAAATCATTGCGAGGTGGTTGTACCTCACCGCCAAAGGTTTTTCCCCAAAGTCGGGGTCACGCTGCTTGTACATTATACAAAAGACAGTCTGCAAACAGATTCAAACTCGAGTCACCACGAGATCTGAGCTTCGAATGCCGCAAGGCAACGAGTTCAAGGAGACACTTGGCACGCAGCATTTGAACCACGGATATCGTGGTGACTGATATCTGCAGACTGTCTTGTGTATAATGTATAAGCAGTGTGACCCCGGCTTAAGGGGGATTCAACCGCTCGTCACTCAATGGGCAAATTTCGCTACACAAACCTGAGTTTCAGGAATGCACGATACTATTCATTCTTTTGGGGGTTACTTATGATAACGTAATAAAGGTTGTGCGGCCCTTGGATTTTTCTTTTAGAGCGCTGGAGATTTTTAATAAAATCCAGAAATATGACCGTTTTCACTGTTTTTAGCGCGTTTTGAGGCATTTTTGAAAATACAATTATTTAGAAGACAAACATGATAAAATGCTTGGCCGTAAGTACTAGGGGTGCCTATAATCTTAATTTTAAGACCATGACGAGAAAGCAAAATATTGTTGTATTTGCGTATTTGTGTAAATAAAATTACCCTGTTAATTTTATTTCCAACTTGATAAACGAGATGGCGACACTAGTACTAAATGCCTGAAACCGGAGATTTTCTTGCTGTTGCTGTTGTTGTTTTTCTCTCGAGCTCGAATTCGACCGCGATGTCTCGTTGCTCGTGGATCGGTAGCACGTGTAGCGAAAGCTCACGCTGTAAAGCTCACTGATCGTTGATTCAATCCACCGCCTCTGCCCGTTTCAATCTGGATGAGCAACGTACCGGCGTGCTGTCATGTATCCAGTCTTGTACACGTTACTAAAAAAATGTAATCAATTACAATTACTATTACTCTTGGCTAAAAAGTATTTGATTAGATTACTTGATTACTCGACACCAAAAGTAATTGGACATTACTTGAAGAAGTAACCGTTACTTTTCTGATTACTTTATTGTGTGAAGCGACTTACATGTTTAGCGCTCATAACAATGAACTACTTCGAACCTATATTTCATTTCACATTTTCACACGTATTGAAGAAGAAAAAACGGTTCCCTCTTCGTGGTCTTTGCACCTTCACAATGCGGACACAAGCATAGAATTTGTTTGAAGATGTTTAATGATTTGGGCGTTTGCCAGTTTGGGGGGGGGGGGGGGGGGGGGAGCGGAGGGGGTTCTAGATCTTGATTGTCGCTCATTTTACTATTCATTCACATGTGGATGAACTTGCAAGTTATACAAAAGAGCAGCAGCTCCAGGATTTGAAACGGATCATGTGTAGTATCCATTAGTGGAAGAGATCGCCCCGACCAGTTCTCAACTCGAAACCTTGCTTGTCACAAAGACTACGTAGGGGAAACAAGAAAATATTTGAACTGGCTTTGTTATATTTTGCATCCGCTTTAGACATTCTTCGGTTCTGGTTCTCCTACGGCCGCGTGTAGGTACCGTAAGCAGGATTGTTTTTTTATTATTATTTCTGTGTGTGTGTGCGTGAGGGGGCTAGTTTGAACGAAGGACTTACAAAGCTACATTCTGCTTCCTCAAACTTCGCCCTGAATGGTCTTTGTCACGCACTGGGGCTTTCCAGGGGCTTCCCAGTCGGAGTCCCCACGCGAAAAAAAAAAAACAAAAAAAAAATAAACATTCCACAGAAATTGTACATACAAAGGGGTTCACTTCGTTTCCTACAGCTCCGCAAAAATCATTCTTTTTTCTGTTCGAAAAAAGAAGCAAATTTTATTTTTTCATTTCAGAAAAAGAAGGTGTGTGCAGGGGTTAGAATTATTTTTTATTACTTCAAAAAGTAATCAAATTACTCTTGTGATTACTGCCTAATAAAAGTAATCAACTGATTACAAAATTACTTTAAAAAGTATTCGATTACAAGTAATTTGATTACTTGTAATGCGTACGGTACAAGTCTGCATGTATCACTATTGCGTGATGCACGTTTAAGATGTCAGACAAGCATGTGGTATACTGCACTGTCTTTCATATCCAACGAAGACACCAGATGCCCTCAGAGCTGACCAACTTTACACTGTATAGACATAGACACAACAGAATTACAATTGATGGCTCCGTTGGTCGGCACTTTTTGAATGTTTCAAAAAAGGTGTAACTATACTCCGTTTCACCTTATGTTGTACCGCAGCGAAGGCTAGAAGCGCGAGCTCATAGCGTTGGCAGCTGCCCTTGGTGCACGAGAGCTTGTGCCGCCGAGATGTGCCCTAGAGCAAGGAGCTCACGCTTGTAGCCTTTCCTGCGATACAACACAAGGTGAAACAGAGTATAGTCATCAGCAGACTCCTAGCGAAAGGCCTTATAAGGCTGTGAAGGAGATACTTTTGTTGATTCCATTTTTTTGTGTGTGCTATGTTAGCGCGCGTGGTCAAACGCTTGCATACGCTACAAGCGTGGCTCGTAAGCACCCTAAGATCGTGCAGGGTTGAGCAGAGATATCCTTGGGTGCCTCAATGTCCTTCTGTTTAGGGTGATGCCACCCTTTGTAGTACCCGATGCCGACAGCACGCGCTCACGGGTAAAATACAAATAAATTGACAAAATCAAAATGTCCCCATAGCACAGTCACCGCCACAAACCCGTGCCGGGACACGCTGTTTCACGCGCTTCTGAACAAAAAAAGAAAAATAAAAGTGTGGGACAAATTGGCCAGATGTCTCCACCCTAAGCAAAGCGCACATGAAGGCACCCTACTATTATGTATTTGGAAATAAAAAACAAAATAGTTGAATGAGTTGCAAAGAAGGCTAAAATACTTATTCCGAACAACATTCATTTTATGAAACATTATTTTAGATATTTCCATTCTCTGTATACCTTGTTTCGTGGCTAGCGGATATGAAAAACAAAAAAGAAGTATGAATTCTATTATTTTGAAAAATTACAATATATTTTCTTAACCAACAAACAGGTGCTTACTTTGAGATGGAAATTGAATTTTGACGTTAGCGTTTTCCCGCCCAAAACAATTTTTTTTTTTTTTTTTGTAAATTTAACACTTCCCGTTTTGCGGATTACTAAGAAAACCAAACGAGCCCTCAATAGGTAGAAAATACGTTTCTACCTAAGGTGAGGCGTACGTTTCTTTTTTTTCTTCACCTTTCCAATTTTTAGGCAAAATCGAATAAACCTCTAAATAACTTTAGTGTCATCATAAATATCCTCGGGAGTTCACTATGTTATTGTCCGTTATGAACACCTCTTTCAACAGTGATCTTGCTATGTCACGGTGGAACGAAGCGGTGCTACCTTACCCCGTCTGGAAACAAATTGGGGTGTGTGTATGTTTATACAGCGCCTAGAACATAGTCTGCCTAAACGGGCGACTTGTCTCCCAGCTGTAGGTGATCAATTTAGCCAGTGCAGTACAACTGGTAGCCTGGGGTCTTTAACGTGCATCAAGCAATTCGCAACTTTCACGACCTACAGGGGGCGCACTGGTGCCTATCAAAATGGCTGTCATCTGGATGATTGTCGTAGAACAGCAGTACGAGGAGGGGTCTGCGACGCGTGAGTAATTCTAGTTTTGCTATATATGAGCAGTATTAGAGCCTTAGTGTATTTTTTTTACGTCAGGAAAGAGTTGGCAAGCACCTTTATTGTGAAGCCGATCATCCAGGAGCTAGGGAGCGCGATTCTCACACCGCGGTACCACCATCGCTGAAAGTTGCGAATAGTAGTAATACACGACCGCACGCCGGTATACGATGCTCATCTAGATCAAAACGGGCAGGGGTGGGGATTGAAGCCAGGTACACAGCGCGAGTTTTCGCTCCACGTGCTCCGAGCCAGAGCCGTATATGTAGAGAGTTTGGCCATTCGTTGGGAAGTATAGGAGACAAATGAGGAGAAGCCATTGGCCGAAAGCGGGCTGGGCGTGTTCCAGGGCGTCTTCACAAATTCGAATGTGACCAACCAGAAGCCGGAAATAATACCCTGGCGGTGGTCGCGAGAAACAAACCTGATAACTGCATTGGAGTAACTCTCGATGACTGAAAATATGGTACACGTGATGTTTCAATCACGCTCATCCAAAATGATGGTGGAAGAGTGCGACTAGCGGAACAATCGACATAATCTGTACGCCAAGTGCCGAGGGCCGGGAATCTGCCGTCCGAGCGGTCACACCCTGTCCGAGCAAAACAGAGTTGAGCGGCGCATTCGTTTCTTACATCTTTCTGCATGATCATATCAAAACAACACGTGCACCCTATTTTCAACCACGAAGGGTTACTACACTTCACTCTTACGCTCTTATTAAAATCATTTACGAACATAGACCTTTGATCAGAACTGTTTCTCGCTACCACCGCTAGGGGATTCTTTTCGGCTTCTGGTTGGTCAAGAGAGCATGCCAAGCCCTCTTTCCGAGTCTGGTGCACGCCCTGGCTCTGCCTGTGCCTCCCATTGACCAAACTCTCTACATATACGGCTCTGCTCCGAGCTGGTGTGCTCTAACCCACTCGGCCACCGATCCTTTTTTTTTTTCTTTTTTGCACTTGGCCACCAATCCCTCTTTATCTGTCTGGACTCAAGCCTTTCGATGTGTTTGCGTTTGTCTTGCAAGTGGCGTCAAATGCGCCAGTGCACGAGGCCCGTGTCTCGAGCGGCTCTTGTTGTTGTTGTTGTTGTTGTGGTAATGACAAATCGTGAAAATGGGAAAAGCCCGTGCGTAATTATTATCCACCCATAACGGGGGAAAGACTCGCACGGGCTGGGGAGAGAGGAGTGAAAGAAGAGGGAGGAGAAGGGGAAGGTTAATTTTGATAGTGGCGGCATATTATGATATTCAAATAGTTAGTTGCAGAATTGGAGGGAGGGGGAATGCCTGAAACCACGTTAAAAGAAAAAAGAAAAAGAAAAAAAAAACTGAATGTGCGGTGTGAGTTAGGATACACCGGATAAAAGGTTTTGAGACACGAAGTGTCACACCAAGCGGCATAAAAGTCGGGTGGCGTATAGTTTCATCCGCGTTGTAAACTACACATGCTAACACTGGAAGAGGAATTCAGGTACTCTTACAAGTATCTGCAGCAAAAAGTACTAAACTGTGGCGGAAAGCAATGGCGTCACAGCTCTGTGGCGGAAAGCAAGGGCGTCACAGCTGAGTTGCGAGGTCACTTGCTTTTAGGAACTCTAAAAGTGCTCGAAAGGTGTGTTCTGTGAGGCGCTTTCCCCCGTTCGGGAACATCAGTTGGTGGGGCGTTGTCACCGACGTGCAGGATGTTTGCAGTGCAGTGTGAAGCACAGTTCGAGCGCTGCCGTATTTCGGACACGACCATAGCACGTGTTCGGTGTCCTCCAGGGTCCCACAGCTGTCGCAGTTCGGACTATTTTTGCGTGAAATCTTGTGCAACGTTTTTGCCGTAAACGGGCAGCCCGCTCTCAGGCGATGCAGAAGGCTGGACTCCTTTCGGCTGAGTTTCGACTCCGGTAGGGGAGGAGGAGCATTGCCAGAGGCGACACCTTCATGAGGATGTCCCATTCTTGTAATCAGATGGACAAGACGCTTGGCTTCACTGAATCGGGGGATGAAGTATTCTGGGGTCTCCTGGCCATGAGCGATAGCCGCCAGAGAGTCCACCTGCTCGTTGCCTTTGATGCCACAGTGAGATGGAATCCATTGAAATGCCAGCCTCCATCCCTTGGCTTCAACTTTACGGGCTAAATGAGCAGCTTCCTTTGCGAGTGGTGGAGCATCTTCCAGGTTTTCAAGATGACAAAGGGCACTCCTGGAATCTGTCAGTGTAACTGCCGCTCGAGGCTCAAGTACAAGCAGCGCCTCCAGAGCCTGAGATAGCTACTAGTTCCGCAGTTGTTGACGTTGTATGAAAATTAAGCCTACCAGCTTGCTGCACCGCCATGGACGGGATCAGAAATGCCGCTGTAGATGTTGCTGTTTCGGGCTTTGTCGACCCATCAGTGAAAACATGTAGCCAGCCATTATACCATCTATCTAGATGATCCATAGCGAGGGAACGAGCTACAATGGGAGCGACAGATGACTTTCGCTGGAAGAACGGTAGAGTACCGGTAACATTCAGCGGTGGTAAGGTTGTGTGGGGTGGTGTCGGTGGGAATCGCCTTTTGGGTGGTCCGATCTGGTCCTCGAATTCAATTGTGACAGTTCCAAGGCAGGATAGCGGCCGTGAGCGGAGTTCAATTGGATAGAATAGATGTCGCCGACGATGCTTCTTGGAGTCGCACTAGATGGCGCATTGCTTGTTTTCTTTTGTGAAGCGAGATCGGGTTTTCTCTTGCCTCAACTAGCGTCGCTACATTTCCAGAGAATCGTGGAAGGCCAAGGCACAGTCGCAGCGCGCATCGATGAAATTGCTCTAACTGCTGTATCTGGGGTCTGCCAAAGTTAAGAAGTGGTACAGCGTAGAGTATTCTTGAGAGGATGAGTCCACGGTACAGAGCTAGAAGGCCCTGGGAAGAGAGGCCTGAGTTCCTTTGTCGGAAGCAGCGAAGAACGCCCATCAGCTGACGACACTGGATGAGTAGTCGCTTTGCTTCCGGGCGCCAAGTCACGTGGTTGTTGATCAGGACGCCCAGGTATCGTTGTGTCGTAACATGCTGAAGAGGGATGTTACCTATCTTCGGAGCATTAGCTACGGGTTGGCTGGGTGTTCCGTTTGGACGGTAGCACAGAAACGCGGTTTTTGTGACAGAAAGAGTGAGCCCGAGGTCTTCTGTGGTCTTCACAACCTCGTCAAGTACTCTTTGCAGCTGCGAGCCGATACTTCTTGAAGCCCTTGAAGGACCGACGCACCAGAGTGCTGCATCGTCAGCGTATATCGCAATGTGTAGAGCTGCAGGAGACTTGGGCAATGCCTTCAGAGAAAACGGAAGGGCGGCCATAGCAAGGTTAAAGAGGAAAGGACTTAAAACACTGCCCTGAGGAACACCTTGTGTCATCGAACGACGGCTGCTGACGGCGCCAGGAAGTCGTACGAAAAAGGATCTTCCTGTAAGGGCGAGCGGCTCTTGGAAGCAGTTGTCGGCGCAGTACTGAAATGAGCGGCCCTTGGAACCGAATGGCAGCGGAGCACCCGCTCCTCGCACGTGTCTTGCGCGTTTCCGCAACAATGGCTGGCGGTACTTGAAAGCATGAATTTTATCAAATGAATTTAGTCTGCACTTGCCGGCAGCGCCTTCAACTTATATAATTTACGGGGATAACTCGAGTGTAACATGGCTTTGTGTATTTGGGTGGTTCTTTTTCGCTGACAGGCAGACAGACGGAAAGTGTCCTTTCTTGAGGAACCGTGCACATCTAATTCAGGCCCCGACCAGGGCGCCCCTAGCGGCAAACGGGTCCGTTCCATCGGGGAACTTCTGCCAGTCGCTGCGTTGGTTGTGCGTTGTAGCGGGTTAGCGCTGTAATTTCCAAGGTAGCTATTCCGCTCTAAGAAAGCCACAACAATTGATGCGGCAAACAATAGGCGACCGCCGCGACGCGGCCGGCATGTTCGCTTCCCATACCCGTTACCAATCTTGTCAGCTGCTGTGCACTTGGCGCGCGATTGTGGTAGAGTAATAGAGCCGCGCCACTTGCTCGGACAGAGAACTCCTTGGTACAGTTTACGGGTGGGAAACGGTTGCTTCTTGTTGCTTTTGACTCGACGCGCAGAAGTGTGGACCTCGCCACTAAATGAGCGATGCTTAGGGTCAGCACTCTGTTCCCCAATATTGCTGTGGGCGCCGCCATCTTGGTGCTTCTACAGAGCAGACGCAACTGCCGATCGTCATGATTCAAAAGTGACACTTCCTCGGCATTTGATTTGGTGTTAGGAAGCTCATGTAATATTGCTTTGCTCTGTCGCGAAGCGTTTAAACATTTGTGGAGGACGTAAAAACGTTTAATGTGATTTCAGATAAATTTTCAGATAACTGGCAGCCATGATTTTAAGCCACAATATGGACAAGTTTCGTTACCCTGAAGCGTACGCTTATTTAGTGGCACTAGGAAAGATCATGGCGGAACAGCGCAGCACTGAGCTAGATTTCAGACGCCATGTTCTTCTATATAAAGTGCCACTAAATAAGCTACGCTTCAGAGTAACTACACTTGTTCATATCGTGGCTTAAAATCATGGTTGCCAGTTATCTGAAGAATTAACTGAAATCGCAGGAAACGCTTTTCCGTCCTCCACAAATGTTTATACAGTTCGCGACAGAGCAAAGCAATTTTATATGAGCTTCCTAACACCGAATCTAATGCTGAGGAAGTCGCACTTTTGAATCATGACGATCGGCAGTTGCGTCTACTCTGCACAAGCACCAAAATGCCGGCGCCCACAACAATGTTGGGGAACAGAGTGCCGATACTCTAAGCGCAGCTCATTTAGTGCCCTTAGTTCTTCCCAGACGTGGCGCACGGCACGTGTCTCTAGCATTTCCACAAAAATGATTGGCGCCACTTTTCCCAGGATATATGGGCTTTACTCCACACAACCTGAGAGCGGGTTAGCAAACCAGTATTCAGACGAAGAGCTGGCCGATATACGACATAGGAAGTGCAAAACTGCCACTTTATTTCTTTTTTGTTTTCTAGCTTTAAATTAGGTACTTTTTTTTTTTTTTTTGGCAAAACAATGTTTGCGTGTTAAATGTGTTGATCCAAACGGCCACAATGCCGCACCTTGTGCTTTCGATAATTTCGAACGTGGATGGAACTTCGAATTCATTCGGAAATCAGAACTTATTCGACGTTTTGTAAGCCACTGCAATCTACGTATGTACTGGCTCGTATCTTGCGCCGCCTGTTGACCGCTTCCTGCAGCGGCGGTCGCAGAGCGAAGAAGATCTAGCTCGAGGTCGGCGGCGAACAGCCCGTGGCCCGAGCCCACCCCGAGCGCCCGACCTGCATGCGCAGCTGCGAACATGCAACTCGTTTGTTCCGGAAAAATTCTGCGCCATCTATGAGGAAAAGGGTGCAAATAAATAGCGATTGAATCCCCCTTAAAGGTACTTCTAGTAGAAGCAAACACCGCAATACGACCCGCAAAAATTGCGTAATAAATATTAAAAATATTAAAGAAGGACAACACGGACTTCACTATATACTAGTATCAAACCTCGTGAGGCTCAAAAAGCTATGCCAAAGAACGTGCGAAGGTAAAAAAAAAATAATATTGCAGCATGAATATTTTTATTTAGGGAAATACTATTTTTTTATATATACGGAGCTTTTTTTTTTTGTTTTATACGTGCTACAGATTGCAATCAAATATATCAAATATATATCATATATCTTGTGGCGCTAGCTGCAACATGTCCAGATGAATATCTCAAATTAAATAATTAAATAAGCATCACAAATTTTCAATCTACGTCCCCAGAGCAGCTGTTCACCGTTCTACCACAATACACAAAACTTTGTAAGTATAAGTTGCAGTAACTCGACGTAACAAGACTTTTTCTTCAACTCTTCAGCCTCGCGCCATGCTGTCGATGACTGGGTTGGGAGCGCCTCCCCGCGGAGACACGCCGCCTTTTTCTCTTTTTTCGATTACGCCCCGTGCGCACAAATGGGACGGCCGGAGAAGCGTTCGCGCGCTTCGGGATCTCGGAGGCCATGTGTTACCTTATCAAGACGCACACGTTCCAAACGCCAAAAGCATCGCTTTTTCCTCCGACAACCAAATCTCGTAAGAACTACTTTACGCCGCGTATGAACAATGCGCAAAACTTGCTTTTTTCTTGAGGTGAAAACGGGTATAGATGAGCATTTTACATGTATACAAACACGCTGCCTGCAGGCGCTGAAAGCGTATATTTCTCTGTTTTCATGTAACGATCGATGGGAACTGTTTTTGCATAGCCGTTACCCATATACGGGAAATCAATCGTGTTGCATTTCTTTCGCGACAGGCTGCAGGCGCAACCGCACCAAAAATAATAAAATGTGCTGAGTAGGGAAAACATCAGCTTCAGATATTCCAAACCCTTATGCTAAAAAAAACAAAAAAAAACATTGAGAATTCCTGTCACTGTGTGACTGGCAAGCTTGATTGTAATTAATCTCGGTTAAAAACGAAACATTAACGCTCAAGGATATTTTACAGCAAAAGCGCGGCGCGAGAGGCTGCAGCTGAACCCGACCTTTTTCGCAAGGGCGCCGCCATCTTGAATTGTCGTCACTTCCAGTATGGGCAAAAACATTGTTTTGCCGTCGCCACGCCAATAGAAGGCATTTAGGACATAAACGTAACCGTCACACATTCTCGTTTTGCCTCCCCTCTAGTAGGCATATCCAAGTAGGCATATCCATACCGGATATGCCTACTTGGCGGTCGGGGGCGACAGTAAGCGGAAAAGGTTAAGGCCCCTGTATACTGAAAGGTAGTGCAAACCATTGTCTGAAATGGGGAAGAGGAATTTCTCCTGCCCGATGCCCTTTCCCTCTCAAAAGTTCTCTTTCCCCTCGCTTCAATTGGATCTGGCGCCACACGTGACCGTTGTCTTCCCATAATCCCGCGCGATTCGGTCGTCTGCTCGAAACCAACGCCATCACTGGGCCAGGCGTAGCGGCGGCTCCGTTGTTCGCGGCTCGGCCGTAGTTTTTTTTTTTTTTTTATATTTTACCACAACCTCGGCGGCAACGCGATGACATCATGCTGCGCTGTTGATTGCACAAACAGCATTGCGAAAGGAAAGAAGAATTTTTGCCGTCCCGACGGGAAAGAAAAATCTTCAACGGCTTTTCCGACCGGATCGGTCGGAAAAGTTTCGAGTGCCTCCGAGGGAGACTTTGCGAGGTAAGTCATTGTCAAACTCTGAATCGTTCTACCTGTCTTTTTCGGTCTCGCCGATGAAGATAGCGTAGTACGATCATGAGAAGAGACAAACACGGAACTATATTACCGGCACGAAGGACTTAGACACGTCTTTTCGCGCGTATTTGATCATAGAAACTGACTCGCTCACTCTTAGCTCGCTTCATCGAGTCGGCCGAGTTGAGAACGATGCGTGAGAGACTAGGGTGCCACTAAAATAAAAAGGGTTGTAGTGTTACCGCGTGCATCTTGCGTCAGAGAAAGGAGAGTTACCAACGATCGAGCACCTCGCGATTCTGTTTTTGCAACATATCTCCGCGATCGGTGCTTCACAAATGGCAACTAAAAATATGCGATGCTGCATTTATTTTTCAGGATCACTTCACGAAAGATCAGTTTGTGCCAGTGATCTTGGCAACGACTGTCCTCAATAAACTGAAGCCATATGCAGATATCCTTCCATTTTTTCACACCGACCTCTTCCGAATGTGCAATATTTTGCCTTGTAGCAATAAATATTTTCTTGTCTTCATCTTTGTATGTGATCTGTCTTTTGTGATTAATAAAACATCAATTGTGCACAATAAAAAAAAATGCTCTTGTATTTAAAAGGCTTTGCCGAACGATCTCCCTATCTTCGTTTTGTAACTCACGCAGTAAGGTACGCCCGCGGGTGTGCGGCAAAGCTTATTATGCGCTTTGAGAGTGAGCTCAAGGGTGTACCTTGAGCGTGAGAACGTCAAAACACTAATATATGTGATAAATGAGAAACGTGCTGGCAAGGCAACCGAGCACACGCTATTTTTCATTTTAAAGGAGGGGATACAAGTGAGTGTATTTGATTATTCGACGGATAGTTTTATGCACGAGGCACGTAAACAGCAGACGTCGCATATTCCCCCGCGCGCATGTGCACAGTTGCAGGTAGTATTCGACGCTTATAAAATGTGTATAAAAAGTGTATGAAGTAAACCATGCTGGTGGATTGACAAAACGATCGGTGATGCTAAACATTACCGAAAAGTCCTGTTTTACACGATGCATAGTGGTGTATTTATTAGCCTAACTCCAGCGATGCCGATTCTCCAAATGCACTTCGTTCAAGATACTAAAACGTTTTAGTAGAGCGTACGCTAAGGATTGCGAGCCTTGCGGGCGCGTGCCCAATTCATGCTCAAAGCGACGGCACGAGCTTCCGATAGCAACGCAGTCCTTGCCCACGAAACTCTATTTAGAAGCAGGGAGGGTGCATTCTATCGTGTGCCTGCTCTGTTTTTGCTGCAATAAACCGGTAAACGAAATATATTTTCCCAGTGCATGCCAATGTTCCAAAAAACTCAACTGCTTTTTTTTTAATCGTTTGCGTTTAGCGGAATTGGAGAAAGCTTGTCTTCACTCCCGAGTGATTCCAACTCTGCTCGTGCTATTACATTTGTCGATAGAGACGTCTTCCCGTACTTTATAACTCCAATAAAGGTGCGCAAACGCTAGTTCCTTCATGTTAGAAAACAAAACTCTCTTTATATTTGAAAAAAGAAATCTAATCCGCCGTATCCAATAACATCAACGGCCCGGCACCCGGTTGTGCCCAGCACACAGGCGCGCGCCTTGCGGGCCCCGCTCAGACATGGCGGCGGGGGGCGTGGCGCGGACAGTGGGCGAGGAGGATTGCCGTCGATGGAAAGGAGGAAAACGAGGGGAGAGGAGGAATTGCGCTACAGCTCCGTGACGTCAAGCCCGCGGTTACACACGCAACTGCAAGGCCCCTCACAATGGTTGCTGATGTTACGACATTGCAAAGTGTCACTCTCGGCAATATTGGGAGGCCCACTATAGTCAATGACAGGCTGAGAACGACAGGGCGTCTCTTTCGAACGTCTAGCCTCCAGCGCACGTGCTCGTTGCCTTCTTTGGTGCTTTGACTGCGCGAGACGCCCAAGCGTTATCGAAGATAGGACCGAAGCTCACCCTAGAGGCGGGGCAACTGAAAGACCTTTCTGCCTCATGCAAAGCGTTGAAGTACAGCCTAGAGTCGAACCGTGTGTTCCGCGAATTACAGTGCCTGCAACAAGAGGCCGAAAGCGCCGACTTTTCTTATATCTGTACCCAAATTAAAGGTGGCCGATTATGTCACTCCGTGTTTCCAAGGGCCAAGAATCTTAATGGGGCGGTGCAACGATTTTCGGACTTTGACCAATTAACTGCGGAAATTAATCTGCGTCACCTACAGAACGAAGAACAGAAAAAACGTTATTTTATTGCGAGCGCTAGTTTTTATTTAAAAAGAAATGAAACAAATCGAAGGTCAAATGCCTCTCAACTCTCCACGTCGCCTTTTGAGTGACATACTCTGGGGGATCACGTGGGTTTCCCTTGAGTTCTCTCTTCAGAGACCTTGTCCGCTTCCTCCGTGATTGTAGACTTCGAAAGGATTAGCATCGTCGAAGGTCGCGGCGCGCGATCGACACAAAAGACGGTTTGCCACGGGGCTGACGGCGAGTGTAGCAGCGGGGAGGGGGACAGGTTTTTGTTGACTTCCGCGTATCCCCCAGAGACGCTGTCATCGTAGTTCTTGTAATCGCTACACGCGGCTGCAGATCGGCAAATAATTCGTTTTTTTCTTTGCGATTACGCGGGCGAGGTGACGCGTTTTTGGTCACTTGTGCTTGAATAAACAATATAAAAAACACAAACTGCCAATTCCTTCACATTAAAATTAGGGATGTCGCGAACCTGCCCAGGTTCGAGTTCGACCAAGTTCGACTTTTTCTAACTTTCAATATGATATTCGACAAAGGTTCGACTGAAGTTCGACTTTTGTGCGCATGCGCGAAAATTATAAAAGCCAGTTGACTCCACCTGGCGGAGGAAAAGTGCACTATATGTTGTGTGTACTGGCATATCACTGGCTCACATTACTAACGAAAGCATTAAAGGGGCCCACCAACAATTTTTTGACTGGTTTGAAGTTCGCGCTGAAACGGAGCTCCATGAAAGCAGGAACACCGAGGAAAAAAAATATTACAGAAATTCGCAATATTTTGTGAGTTATTAGCAAATTAATTAAATAAGCAAAACATTGCGCTTCATGACGTAAAATGAAACAGTTTAGCGATTGGAGCAAAGCGGTTGGCCAATTGGACGCGAGTTTGGTTGATAGCCCGTCGGCCCGGTCGGCCATTAGGCCTCGCTGCAACCATCGTAGCTTTGGAATCGGGTTGCCATCATCGATGAATTTACCGGGCTTATCGGATTTTGAGCGCCGAATTCTTGAAAAGGAGTGCGGAGCTGGGCGTCGCACCGTACGAGGACACACCACGCAAGCGCCGCGTCTCTGCCTCAGTCCGCTTCGACAGCCGCGGAAGGCTCGTCTCCCGCAACTCCGCCACCGGAGCCGCCTCGGCTGCCTCGGCGAGTAGGAGGTACTCCGCCGCTGGGAGGCGCGCATGAGCGACGAGGCGTTGTTTTCGCCCTTTTTGAACTTTAATTTGCAACTTTATTAGCTCTATAAAAACGACTTTTTAGAGAAATAATGACGATTAACGTGTGATATACTTTATTCCGCTTCAAAATTTCTGGGACGGCTCCCGCCAATCACGAAACCCAGTGAATGTGACGTATTGTGAAAGGGAGCGCCGTTATGCGCGCGCATTCGGCACCTCGCGGCGCCACCGTCGGAGGAGGTGTTTCCGAGTTGTCAAATTAAAATATGATGCGCTAATATTTTTAAACTCTTTTGTTGTCCACTGGGTTTCCGGGACCACTAGCGTGGAGAAACCGCAAAAAAAAGTAGACGCTCAAATACTGTTGGAGGGCCCCTTTAAAGGGGTAGGAAAACGAAATTTTAGCGCTCATTTTCTTGCTTGAATGTGTTGCATGTTGCACCCTAACCTCAAAAACACCAGTCTTCCGTTGAAAGGCACAAGAAAACTAATTTTAAAGCTAAATAAACGATCTTTCAATGTGCACCTGGTGGATGCATGCGGAGCCTATTTGGGAGGTAATCTAGCAACGTTTGGGAACTTGCTACGTAGTCGTGACGTAACAGATTCCTTCGGAGCAGCGCCGCTCTTTGGCATTTCAACATTTTCCTTCTTTGCTTTCCTCCCGAACTCACAAATCACGCATTGAACCAAACAATCCAAGAAGATGGAAAGGGTGGACTCCCCTCTTTCTCGGACCCTCGTTTGTGCACCCGGATATAGCCATTCTCCCCCTAGAAGATTAGCCAGTCGCTCAAAACTCGGACAAAAGTTGCTTTCCCCACCCCGTTCAGCCCTAAGCTGACAGGGCCGTGGAAGCTACGTGCTCCTTGGGCCAGCCACACGCTCGTCACCCCACGGGTACTTCGAACGGCTCGGTTGTAACGCGTTGACGCTATTGGCACCACCACAACGCTGACAACGCCACCAAGGGCAAAGCTCATAACCCCGCCAGGCCTTGCGCATCGCGCTCTCCGTTCGCTTCTCTTCGAGCGCTTGCTCGTGTGCACCGTTTGGAACGAAAAATATAGCCAATCGTTCAAAATACAAACGTGCGATTATCATTTACGGTTATTATCCGTCATGCTTGACTCATTTCCGAACGAAATTTGAATATTTCAATTTTTGTTTCCGTACCCCTTTAAAAGCGCATATTTTCGCTTTTATATGGTGTAAACATTGGTAACGATTTTATAAAATTTAAAATTAACTACTTTCTATATTATTTGTTTCGAAAAATTCGAAATATTAGTGTAGAAGCCGGGCAACACTGTTCATAAGTAGAACATCTTCGAACTTTAGCTAAAGGTCAAAGGTGGTTCGACGTCAAAATCGAGCTTCAATAAAAGTTCGCGACACTCCTAATTAAAATCGATGGAATCGGTCACTCTAACCCCTAAATGACATCACACAGTGTTGCATCTCCCAGACGAGAGAGGAATAGTACTTCTACATCTTCAGCCCCAAACTTCCTTTTGTGAAGCGGTCATCACGGTTTAGAGGTGTGTCACACATTCCTATTAGCGCCCAGGTGAATATCAATCCACTTGCAGCTGGATTACAGAAGTGGTCTTAGCTGGATCCAGCAGGGTTGCCTCATTTGTAGATGCATGCAGGTGGACTAATTTTCACATCGGTATGGTAGATGAGATATCTATCTAGTATTCAGGTTTGCAAGCAGCCACACTTCACAAGCTAAGTCTGACTACCGTGGGTTGAAGACGCTTTGCTGGTGCACCACTGTAATGACCATGGGCATACCTTTGGAACAGGGGCGTAGCCAGGGGTAGGGCTTATGGGGCTTCGCCCCCCCCCTCCCCCCCCCCCCCCAACGCCTTTTGATCCCCCCTCCCCCTCTCCACACCCCAAGTAATGGACATCCCAGTCACCTCAACCCCCCCCCCCCCAAAAAAAAAAAGAAAAAAATTCCTGCCTATGCCACTGCTTTGCAGGGATTGACTAGCAGACACTTTACACGCCAGCAGAAAGTTGACGGTGTAACGAGGCCAGTCTGACAAACATGAGCTATTCAAGATTTCTGATCTATAAGGTATCAAAACAAGGAAAAGCGATTTTCTCCAACTGCTCTGCTGAAAGAAAGCGGTGTGACAAGCAAATTCCAAAGGGTTAACACCGCTTTTGCACAAAATTCCCCATAGCTAACACTGGAAGATAAACCTATAGGCTCGCCCTTTGGTATTTAATTAACCAGTGATATATTTCAATTCAGTTGTAAAACCAGTGAGCTAAGTCGAATCCCAAACATATGTGACCAATAAGAGCAATTTTCACCCCAAACGTTACCGTCTTACCACGTTTGAAAATGTGTTCGTAAATACAAAGGCAATTCACAACCTTGGAAAACATATTTTTGCAATTAACATTTTAATATAAGGCAATCTAGGTATCACATGTAAAAAACTATTCAAATTAAAAAAAACAAAAAAACATACACAGTTATCTATATGCATACTTTCAGAAATGGTTAAATACAAAGAAGGTGCTGTGACCATCTGAAAGGAAATCACCTCCCCTTCTCAATGCATAGACAACTGCACAAGTTTTGAGCTACTAACTGAATATGCATTCCTTCATTAGCAGCTACAAGTTAAACACAAAGTTATCAAACCATTACAACCTGTAGTCCACAAAGCTACGCATTAAACAACCAAGGTAAAGTAGAAGCTGTTGTGAGCTATACAGACAAGCTGTCTGATGCATAACATGCAGTAAAGTGATACAGAATAAAATGTGACTAGTAATCTCATTAAAGAATGAGGAAACATAAAAAACAGAAGCATCCTGGTGTAACATATGTTGGTACCAGCCAGCATTACCAGTATACACATTTCTAGACAATACAAACACCAAGCTTAGTTACATATATAAACTGGAATCATCTATCCAAGGTATCAACTGATAAATTCAAAGTGGACTCTGGTGCAAGCACTGTGACCACCACTGGCTTATCGAAGTCCGACAAGTTACCGTCGAGGTACATCTCTATTGGACATCATCGGCAGCACCCTTCAACGTGTTTTCGTTCAGCAAAGAATTAAAGAGCCATTGTAGTCTAAATTGATCTTCAGTACTCTCCTGAGGTGCGAAAGATGCATTTTGTTGGTTTCCCTTAATTTCCTTCTCCTAGGCAGGTCGGGAAGTGGGAAACAAACCATCGATTAGAAATAATGACAACCTTAATAAGCTTAATTAGCCGCACAAGACATCACGGCTGCTCATCAAACAAAAAAAAGAAGCTTCGTTCCTCGCCAATAAAAGAAATCTGTGCGCCTTATCATATCCGATACACTTAGAGGTGCACAGAATCTGTTGCAAATGAGCTCGGAACATGCTGTGTGTGTGTGCAATGTCGGGTAACATCGGGAGGTCAAGCGAATGACATCGCAAGACGTCATATCGAAATCTTAAGTCATGCGCCACTGTCACATGATGTCAAAGTGTCACGTGACCGTGACATCATGACATTCCAACAGGTCCTATGGGCTATGGCCCCCACGTGTAAAATGTCACGCTGGAATCTGACGCTGGAACCCAACGGTTTTCTCATAGGGAACGAGCCTATAAACACAATCCGTGTCAAAATCACTACCAGAAAGTAGGATAACATAAAAAATTCAAAACACCGTCCCTGTCTGGAAATGCCATGAAACGAGCCCTAGGAGCTTCCAGAAACTCTGCGTAGTCGAGGCACTACCGCAGATCTGGCGCACCGTTCCCTGCAAATTAGGACCTGGACAAAATGGCTCCACGCGTGGTGCATGCCTTTTTCATGGATGCTCATCTCGCAGCATACGTCAGATCCATCGTGGCATTCCCCAGCCACACTACGGGAATTGCGAAACGTTTTTGATTTCACCTCTCTATTACTATAAAACCCTAACGTTTGTGAAATTCGGTGTGTACATTAGTGGTCTTAGAAGGTTTCATATAAAAAATAATCTAACTTTTTAATGTTAGGGTTGAGACCCACTTAAAATAAATTATATTAATGAATAAAAAATACCGCTCGATGAGCTCAGTGTACTTGCTGTTAACCCCATACCGTCGCTATGTGGCGCTGCCCATAGAGTTAATATAATAATCTAGAGGGAAAGGTCTCATGCATTGGGGCTCTTGGGAATGGCGGGGCATAGAAGCGGACGTCGGTGGTCCCAGTTGGCGGTCCCGATGTGTACACGTCGCTGGCGACGCCTTAATGTGCACAAACAGCCAGCAAAACATCACCCCTAAGGTCTGCATCTTCTTCGTTTCTCGCTCACTTTGCAGGGAAAACACTGGAAGAGCCCACTGTATAAAAACAAGTCAAGCTGACACGTGCTCGAGCAACTTCGACTCGTCATGGCAAAACGAACACGGCTAACCCTTCCGTCTGCTCTCACTCTCCGCTCTTCTGTCGCCCTCTTTCTCGTTCCTTCTCTCGGCACCGACGATGTCGAAAGCCCGGGATTTGCCGCGTTCTGTTCCCGTCTTCACATCCCCCGGTGCTGACCCCAAAAGCGCGTCATAGTAAGGAAGTGCATTTTCGACAGAGGTGGCGCAAAAAGAGGAATAAGCTTGACAGTTTTCTAAACTTTCCACCTCAGCGATACATTTTTTTGCAGCCACGGAAAGCTTAAAGGGACCATGAAACGATTCTGAAATCAAATTTCATTCACCGATCGTCGTAAAAGGTGTGAAAAGAAACACAAAAATAGGGAGCCGAAAAAAATTCTTCGCTATAGAATTTTTAAAAGAAAACTGGACTCTTTTGCGCCTTCTTTCCTTCGAAAGCTCTCTGCCTTTTCACTGCGATGCATCCGCGGAAACGCAGCACGTCAGCCGAATCCACATCGCCTATTGGGTAAGAGCCTACCACACCAGCAACGCGATCGTAAACAATAGATAGCCGGCCAGTGTTTCCTAAAAGTTTTGTTAAATAATATTCAGATCCACATTTTGTAGCATAATTAAAGATGTGACGAAAAATGCCAAATTTGAAAATGCTAAGAGCCAAGCGCCATCTATCGTGTGGTAAACGAAGCAACTACTGCACGTGCGCAGTAGGGCCGGCCGGGCCGACAGCGTCAACAGCGTCGCTCAGTTACTACTTCGCGACAACCGAAGAACGTTTATTTTTCTACGTGTTCTTCTCGCGCGTCCAGACTTCAAGCACCAAGAAAAAAGTACTTGAGACAGACCACGTCGAACAAGAACGGTGGATCCACAAACACCCGAGAAAAGCTACAACGGCGACGAATCCACCGGATCCGACCAAGCGGCCTAGCACTCCAACTCGGAACAGTGTTGCTTCAACGGTACTTGGCCAAGACCGTCTGCCCACGACCGGCTGGCGTACTGAATGGAATATGCCCGGGCGACCCTTGTGGACACTTCCCGTTTTATAGTTTGATCGCTGACCTCAATTTTAGATTAAGAGGTGAGGTCAATCTCTTCCCCTTGTTTTCCGAGGCAGTGTTGATGAACACTGTCGTCGAAAAGGGACTCTCATCGATTCTATCTTCTTGTTTTGTGTGATATAGAGCTCAAATAAACGCCGTATGGATTACGTTCGTAACACGGTATGTACACTTTGTTATTAGTATGCCATTTTTTATTCTGACACGACTGCACGTCACTGTCGAGCTATAACAGTTCGTGGGAGCTACGTGCAATGCCGGTCCAACCTTCCTTTGCCGAGTGTCACGTCAGTATCGAGTTGCAATCGTAAAAGATCGGTCCCGAAGCGCTTACCAACAGCGCGAATACAGCACTTCCATCAAACGCGCGCGTCCGCTCCGAGTGTGAACAGGTATTTACGTGGCTCTTGCTGAGACTGTCGTAGTTCAAACATATCTTTTTTTAACGTCGGCTCGCTCCTGCATCTCCGAGGCCGCGAAAAACGCCGAGGCAATTTGTTTCCATCTACGTCGCTTTGCAAATGACTGACACGGGCCGCCTTTTACCAACAATGACAGTTGGGCTGGACTCTTCACCGGAAGACTCGCCGCACTTCCCAACAGGCATACCGGCTTATGGGACTAGTCCCATGCTGTCGCTGTAGCGTAACATATCTCATTGAATTTCGCTCAGCTGCGATGTGTCCATGCCTATCGCGGCGATGAGAGGCGCCGATTCCGAAAATACGTCGGTGACATCAGCGCCATCAGCGCAGTAAAACCTACCGGCACACCGCCAACTCGGCGCCGCTAACGCTCCCATCTCCTACTGCCGAGAGAGCTTCCGGTTCCGGAAACAGGGTATGTCACGACCGTCAAAATTACGTCGCAGCTTGTTTTGCGGTCAGTTGGAGAGAAAGAAAGAGTCGATATTTCATTAATTTTTTGTGTAGAAGTTAATCAACCGAGACGAAAACGGATGCCTGTTCGGCATTCAGTGAACATTGACGGTTTAATGTAAAAGTTATCTGGCAAAAGTAAAAAGGTCATTTCATAGTCCCTTTAAGAAATGAAGGGCGTGTGGGTCTTGAGCGCCTTGTTACTGCTCTGCAGCCAATGAGGTCGCAGCACCGGCGGATGAAAATGCCGGGGGACCAATCCTGAGGCGGGATGCGTGAACGTAACAAGCCCACGCCCTGCGTTTCTCAAGCTGGCAGTGACTGTAGTTGCCAGACTTTTGAAATGCATTAAAGCCAACAGTAAACACCTTTGCAAAAAAAAAACAACACAACCTGCTTTCTTTTTCGTTGTCCATGCAATGCCTTGCGACCGGTGTCAATACCTGTTCTGATAAAGTTGCAGTGTGACCCTGGCTTTACAGAATTTCAAAAATGATCCAGATTTGCGTACAAAGCCAAAAATTGCTGCAACAAAGCGTTCTGAAATGTATACTCTAATACACAACCTTAACAGGCACCCATTAACTAACAGAAATATACAGATTAGTTTCGCGCGATCAGAGATGCATATTTGCTCGAGCCAGCCTAGCAAAACATTTCTAAAACAAAGAGTGGCACCTGCCTACGGTGTAGCTGTTGTACTCGCAAATGGTGTGCGCAGCCATTCAAAGAGGACTAACAGAGTTGACATCCCTCACTTGCAAAAGCTTTGAAATCATTGCAATGCAGCTTACCGAGTGGGAAGGAAACTGATATATAGCGTGGCCACAGGATTGCTCATACCATAGACTGCTTTCAGCAAGCTTAATAGCTAAGTCAATTAAACTAAACTCCGCACCTCTGACGTGAGCATGTGCAACGTTTCTTCATTAATCTCACAATTAACACAAAATATTTTGGGGTGATGATTTAGGTGTCAACAATTTTTCAGATGACTTTAAACATTTCAATCTGCAATACCTGAGCTGATGACCCTGAAAACTCCTTTCCAACTTGCTTATACACATAGCAAGGTATTGGAAAGTACTGAAGTTATATTGTCCATTCACGTTGATGCCTAGATGTACACTGATACAATATGAAACAGAAGAAAATGCAATCACGAAGCCTTCCACACAGGGAAGGGGCATACAAAGTCCTCAAACAACTATGGTACCTCAAAGGGCCCTAGCCCTACCGTCCATTCAGACCGACAAAATTCTCCTAAAGTCTGTACACATCTTCCCTATTTGCCATTGGCCTGCAGCTCTTTGCTCGTTCAACATAAGAATAAAAATCACTAAACTATGTACTAGTCATTGTGCTCTTGCATTTTGCACTTTTTACTTGACCCAGCACCGATGCCACGATAAAAGTTTGTGCACCCTTACTGCGATCTGGTTTCTTTTGACACGAGCACGCATCGGGGAACCTAATCGTAGCAGCGCACAGTGTCGCACTCCATAGCTACCATGTGTTGTATATAGTAAATAACAGCTCAAAGTTCCACAAACAAAACACTAAAAATCAATTGTGACACACTGATTTGAGTCATGGCAAATTGTAATGGTATTTTTTGGAGCACTAACCTTGCCGAGCAGGCGATACGTGTGGAGACCAAAAGTGGTCAGTGTGCATTTCTTTCTCTCTCTCTCTCGTTTTTTTCCCCCTAAGATCATACACAAGAAAAGCTACATGTTTTTATCAGCTGTCTCATCTGCCTGTCAGTTTTTCTGCCATTGGATCAAAACCCGTGAAGGGCCAGCAGTCTGGTGGCTACAGATGAATTTATGAAAGATACAGAAGATTTTGGCAACTTCTGTGAAAATGTTTCCATCCAAAAATGAATCCGGACAGCTTACACACCTATGCTCTCGTGGCGAGGGAATGCGGAGGGGAACTACGGTTGACGAGCGTGTCACTAAACGTCCCTGACCAATTGGCAAAGACTTTGAGCCACGATATGCCGGTGGGAGGTAGAGGGGGTCAACTAAAGTGTGTCAGTTTAAAAAAAAAGAGAGACTACTCTACACCAAAGAAGACTGCAGGAAAATGCTGCTGGTACCTTTCACAACCCGCCGACAAAAAAAAAGGAGTTTGTCTCTGGTTGCAAAGAGAAGGGAACTAGGAAAAAATTGCTACTAGTTCACTCCATAATGACCACCTGAATTTACCGGTCGTTTGTTCCTCCCAAGCTTACCCGCCAAAAGAAAACAAGTCCCGTCGGAAAAGCGTGTCTCGACCGCGCCACATTCTTGGCCAGCAATTCCGACGGACGAAATCGCCTCTTTACGCCGTGCTATGGTAGCCAAAACGCATCTCCAACCGGTTGCCCGTGCATCGAACGTGGTTCCAAAGTGGCAACAAACGACGTCACGCGAGCCGGCGTGTCATGCTCTTGGACGCCACGATCCTGGCAGTTGGCCGCATCCCATTTACTGGCTGCCAAAGCTTTTCAGGACTTCCAAGATGGAGAGCGATCCGCAGATGAACTCGCGTCCACCACAACTGCCTCCGCCGCCATGCCAATCCCAGGATCGCGGCAGGCGACAGCACGACGCTTTTACGACGTCGTCTGGAGGAAATCGAGGGACCACGATCGAACAGGCGCACTCCAGGCACCGACGTTCACCCCAGAAAGGCCAATGGGCAGGGCCCGCTTTTAACGCTGGGACAGCGCTTCAGACAAAATGCCTGGCGACAACCGCCAAAGAACACTGCCCATCTACCGCCGACCACCTCCACACTTCGCACAAGCTTCGCGCTAAGACGGAGGCAGAGTACTGAAGGCGCTGTAGTTGGCAACCCTGTACGTCTGCACGGTCTTGAAGACCGGGAAGACGGTCATCTGCTTAAGCGCGGCGTGCTTCGCGATGCGCCCCGCGACGAAGCCGTCGGCGTTCTTCTTGAACTTGGCCTCGTCGAGCGACGCGAAGGTCCCCGGCCGCTCGATGAGCACGCCCGGCCCGGACCATCCCAGCTCGCTGGCGAAGCTGGGCACGTTGGGCTGGAGCGTCCTCCGGGGAGGAAAGGGGACGTACGCATAGAAGTACTCCACGTCCAGGGAGGCGGCCATCAGCGACGCGTCGGGGTGACGGGCCTGCATCAGCTCGTAGGCCACTCGGCAGAACTGCGGACGGTGGGAGGCAACATTCAGTTTACGCAGATGCGGCAAAGAGGAAGCTCCCTCCGTAGCATACGGGGCTTCTCTTCCTAATAAAACCAAAATTAAAAGAAATAAAAAAAAATGATAGCGAATCTCTTTTATTGTTTTATAATGCGTGGAATGCAGTATTTAATAAGCGATTGTTTAAATTCACTTAGGTCATTAAACAGTTGTTTTGGGGAGTGAAGAACCTACCGTAATATCCCGAGATGCTCACACACTGAAAGATAAACCACCTCTATTTTTGGCTTGATTTGCTATTTTCTTTTAAGTACGGATAGATAGCCCACACCTAGTAATCATAGTGTTCAAATTAATGACATCAGTGTAAATTTGGCCAGCAGGATATAAGCGAACATTGCAGACTGGGAAGTACAGTCATCTCTGGTTCATTATCCCTCGCCGCGATAACAAGTTTGACGGAAAAAAATGATCTAAAAAAAATTGCTTATTGAACTTTTTTTGATTGTACACCGAAAGTTAGCCAACTCCTTATTTTCGCCCAATTTGCTCCCGATTTTAGGTGGGCTATGCCTCGAAACATTAAGGTATATTTTTTATAAATTTTTGAGCTAAATTTACCAGGGAAACTGACTTGGTATGAAGTTCATCTGACGTCAATTTTCCAACTACCTATATTTATCTGGAAATTAAATGGTGTATAGGTCCTATGACGTCAATTTTCCTGCTAAATTTAGCATAAATACTTAACTGGCGTATCGATGCTTTCAGCGCATCAGTTACACGAGCCACCACCAGTCGGCGCTCTCCCCAGGTCGCCATTGCCGACCCGTATTTTGGCCTGCGAGCCCACGCCTACTTTGCTAGCGACTGTTTGTGCGACGATTGAGCGACCGCAGTAGTATGCATAAATGGCGTCCAACAGGCAAGGCGCGCTCTGTAGTGGGTCGCAAAAGCTGCAGTGGCGACATTGAGGTCTGGAACCGCGCCACGTGCACTGAACATGCCCCGCCGAAGCTCATGGACTGTCTGTGCTCGGTGCCGTTTACAATGCACCGATTCGTACCGAATTACCCGAGCAGAGCATCTTTAAGATGGGACTGGCAGCACTTTCTCTCGGGCCACGCTCGCAAATTAGCAGCTACTTGATCGTGCCAGACTTTCTATCCAACGCACAGGCTTCCTACTGGGTGTGTTCAGATAAGGACGGTCATGGTGGTGTCATGCCTATTTTTCGTTTTCAGTTAAATTTTTATATGTGGTAGCGAAACCTGTCCCCACAACGGGACAGACCTTACTTTTGCAAGATACTTCATTCTATTTGTGAAAAAAAAATGCATTCGAGAGGAGGTTGAAAAAACGTTTTTCCCAACTGAGCGATGACGCAACTTTGAAGGCCGTTGGAATAAAGAGTACAGCTTTCTACAGCGTAAAAGTTTTTATGCTTAATGCACGAATACTTTTCCGTCAGAAATAGTTAAATTTAAATAATATCAGCATATATTTCAAGCGAAATAAAATGCCAAACTTGGCTTCTGGAGCGATCCTTGCATAATCAGGCATTTTTCGGCGAATTTTTAAGTCGCTTTAAATTTATATAATTAAACTGAAACTTTTTGTGTCGAGTGTTTGTTGCTTTGTGAACTTTTAACAAATTAATTAGCGTTATACCGTTGAAAGTGTTTTCTGGATTGCGCCCGGAAATTTCGTCAGAATCGAAAAAGTCAAAATTTTGTGATTTTTGTGCGGCAATTAAAACAAATAATCATTCTCGATTTTCTTTACATTTTACCCGATGGGCCCTTGATGACCGGTAATTACAAAAATGCAAAGACATGTTGCATTATTTTGTTTTAAAATAAAAAATAAATGTGTAACCAGGTCGTGGTCGCATTAGTTACCGCAGGGGCGTTTCTGACTTAACGACTAGTGGTAGAGGAGTGACGCATGCCACAGTATCCGTACTTGGTCATATTAATGCCCAGGTGCTATGAAGAACTCTAAAAATGACACGTGAACCTGTTTTCATCGCTGATGTAGCTGGTATTGTCAATGAATACTGAAGTTTACGGCGAGACCGATCCTTATTAGTGTGTTATACTTGACTGGTTAGATGATCATCGTGCTACATTTTCAAATTAGTCATTTAATATCAGTACTTCGCTGACAAAATAATTTGATTTGTCGTTCTAGGCACCGCTAGGCCCGAGCGATGTTACTGAAGCTTTTGGCCCGACCGATGGAGGGCGTGGCGTAAACGGAAAGCTAAGCCAGTGGTACATTATGGCATTGTTACGCATGGCCCAACTGAACTCCAAGCCGGAGCATAATTAAAGACGGCCCCGGAGTAAAACAAGTGTTTCTTGATGAAGACTGGGCAAGAAATAGGTAACAGCTCCCCCCCCTGGCAAAACGTAAGGCCGAAAGTTGCCCCCCTGGCAGAAAGTGAGGCCGAAGGTTGCACCCGCGCGCACAGAGGCGATCGTATCCCACCGACTCGCGGCGGCGATACGCGACACCCGCGGTGTCCCTGCGCGGTGTAAACATAACCGGCCGGGCATGCGGCGATGGTAAACAAACGCCAAAGTCATTCCTCGTGCGGTGGCAGAACACCCCCTTTCCACGGAAGAACAAACAAAGAGAACGGAAAGGTGAGGGGGGGGGGGGAGGGCTCCTGGAGAGTTTTGCCGGTGCTAGCCGACTGTACGAAGGAGTGTACGAAACATGTTTGATGCATGGGTCTGTAGTTGTGTCCGCTCCATAGCACATTGAGGATATTCCACCTATGGTCCAGAACAGCATCTTTACGCGCGGAGCTACGCCGCTATTTGCGACAATCTAACTCATGCAAAGCCGCATGCCTGTTTAGCCTTGTCGAAAATTAAGTCACACCTTGAGAGCAACACATCAATCTACTCTCGCCTCACTTACGATAGCGATGGAGCGGCCGCTCATTTTAAGAACCGGTACCAATTTCACGAGTTATAGTGCAGTGAGCTCCAGACGACGAAGTGGATCGTTTCGCCAGCAGGGCAAGACAAGAATGCATGCGACGGGGTAGGGGGACTTGTAAAACACCAAGCCACCCTGCAAAATTTTCGGGTGCCTGCCACTGACGACATAAAAGGTGTGAGTGGGTTTGTACGGGCACTGGAAGGAAAAATGAAAAACGTCTTCCTCTACATTGTTAATGGCGAGCTTGAGGCATTTCGAGAACGAAAAAAACTGGAGTGGAAGGACGCCAAGAGGGTGCCTAGAATCCAGTCGCTTCACGGGATGAAATATGAAAAATCAGATCAGGAGAATTCTTTGTATACGTGGCATGCAGCGCGGACTCTGAGCGGAAGACGTCCTGAGTCCCTTGAACGTGTTCTAGTAGATTGCTTGTGTCACCAAATCTGACTGCGCCCGGATATATTAAAGACTCCTCTCGTTGAATTTCCCGGAGACCGACCCAGGCGTACATCACAGTTCACAAATTCCTATGCCCTTCAATATAAACAAGACCCCGCGGGACAATCGGTTCGAAGGCCTTCCTGCACCTGGTTTGATATAGCGCGCTTACAACCACACTCTTTTTAGGCTCGTATTTGCTACCTGTGTGAACACGAAGTCTGCTCTGGACTTGGAGCCGTGAGATTCGATCTGTGAAAAAGCGGATCGAGCCCGGGAAAAGCGACAGTGGCGGGCCATGTCTGTGCTGGGGAAGCCTTCGCAAGAAGTGTGCGTGTGCGTTTGTGTGTGTGTGGCTGGCCTCATCGAGCTGCCCATCTAGCCCACAGTGGAATCCACCGGTACCACCCCCTTCGAACAATGCAAGGGAAGAGGCCGTAACTCTCGGAGAGTGACAGATTAGACACTCCCTCCATCCGCTAGCTCCTTAGTATTGCAATCTAGTTGTCTAGTTTAGTAATTGTTTTTCTTCTGTGTATTTGCTAGGTATATTTGCATTTTTCTGCCCGCGCACCGGCTGGGTTAAGTGCTAAGACTATATTTATTGCCACATTTCGGTACTTGTGAACCCCATTATATTATTTCTCTTTTTAATTAAATAATCGCTTCAATTAAACTCACGTTTTTTAAAAAAAACTTGTGTTACGTCCTCTTTATTGGCAAGACCTCACCGCGGTGTAGGCCGGTCTTCTGGTCAGCAGATCTTTCTTCCTTTTCTGTTTATAGTGAACCACGAACTTGTGCGCGTGTAACGGCTTACGGCACTCGGTGGCGGCGCTAGCTGATTCTCAACAAGAGCGTTCTAATTGAAAATAAACATCTGCAGGTTTTTGAACTCTATGACCCTCTCAGAATTTTATAAAAATATTTCCCCAGATCCATAACTCTCTTGCCCCCTCGACCCAGTAACAGATCATGACTTTTCTGATCACGGATGAGGCGTCGCAAGATATCTTGGAGCGACTTGAGTAGCGCCCAAGCGCACACATGGCTGTTGCTTCCGACACTGAACCGCTTACACCACCTAAACCTTAATTTCCACTCATTCACCATTGTTTTTCAAGATATACAGTGTTTTCCATCCGCCCTAGCCATGCGCGCGATCGGTCGGGGCAGAAGTTTCCGTAATGTCGTTCGTGTAAGCGATCGCTAGAGAAATCAATCATACTATTTTGTCAGCAAGCTTTCGAGCGGTGCCTAGAAATACGAATCAAATTATATTGTCAGCCAGGTACTAATATTAAAGTACTAACTTTAAATGGTAGCACAATGAACATCTAACGAGCCAAGTATAAAACCATAACAAGGATCGTACGCGCCGCAACGTTCAGTTTTTATTGGCAATATCATCCATATCAGCGATAAAACCAAGTTCACGTGCTATTTTCATAATTCTTCATGACGCCTGGGCATTAATATGACCAAGTACGGATACTGTGGCATGCGTCGCTCGTGTACCACAAGTCGTCAAGACAGAAACGCCCCAGCGGTAATTGATGCGACCACGACCTGGTTACACATTTATTTTTTTGGTTTAAAACAAAATAATGCAACATGTCTTTGCATATTTGTAATTAACGGTCATCAAGGACCCATCGAGTGAAATTTAAAGAAAATCGAGAATGATTATTTTTTTTAATTGCCGCACAAAAATCGCAAAATTTTGAGTTTTTCGATTTTGACGAAATTTCCGGGCGCAATCCAGAAAACACTTTCAACTATATAACGCTAATTAATTTGTTAAAATTTCACAAGGCATGAAGCACTGGACACAAAAAGTTTCAGCTTTAGAACATAAATTTAAAGCGACATAAAAATTCGCCGAAAAATGCCTCATTATGTAAGATTTGCTCCAGAAGCCAAGTTTGGCATTTTATGTTTCTTAAAATATAGGCTTATATAAGTTAACTTCAACTAATTCTGGCAGAAAACTACGCGTGCATTAAACATAAAAAATTGGAGAGTGTAGAAAGCTGTATTCTTTATTCCTCCGGCCTTCAAAGTTGCGTCATCGCGCAGTTGGGAAAATCGTTTTTTCAACCTCCTCTCGAATGCGATTTTTTTCACGAATACAATGAAGTATCTTGCAAAAGTAAGGTCTGTGCCGTTGTGTGGACAGGTTTCGCTACCTCATATAAAAATTTGATTGAAAACAAAAAATAGGCATGACACCACCATGATCGTTCTTATCTGAACACACCCTACTGTAACTCATTCCGATGCACCCAGCATCGAACACAGTATCTTTTCTGATGAGCGACGAGGCGCAGCGCCAAAGACCGCATGCGAGTGACTCCTGGGAGACGAGCGAAGTTTACTAGGAATCTACTACAACCGAGCAGTGTGATAAGCAACAGCAAGCAACCCGCCCCAGCTACAGCCCAGCCCGATAGCCAAGTTTTTTGCTTGCCAAATCGCCTACCTGATTGAAGTGCCCAAATGCAGCGAGTTGCATGGTCTCTGAAGTCTAGACCATAATCTTGTGTCATCGACCCAATCACGGTCCAAGTCCATCGTATATAACACCCCGGCGGTGGCTGGCAAAGCTTAGTACGCGGTGCTAAACGTAGTGCAGCAGCGGGAAAGTAGAGGCTGGCAATGGCGGACAAGTCACATGATGCCAAGATGGCAGCACCGATGCAAAGTTGCCTGAAAACGTCTATACGTCTCGTGATGTCAGGTCACGAGACATCAATTTCTATGCTAACTTTAGCGGTGAAACTGACTTGGTCTGTAGGTCTCGTAACATCAGGTCACATGGCACCGAATTTCCCAGTAAATTTAGCGGGGAGACTGAATCGGTGTATACAGTAGGTCACATGCCGTCAATTTTCCCACTACATTTGGCAGGAAATGCACATACGAACAGGGACGGACCACATTTTGGGATTGAGGGGTGGGGGGTTCGTTAAAAAGCTGTTCATGCTTTAAAAACGGGAACTTTCATCTAATTTAGCCCAAGGGGCTAAGTTAGAGGCCATGGTGGCCACTAAAAAAGAGGCAAAGTTGGTTATTTAGTTAGCTAATTAACAAAATATATTTCATTAACTTTCTACATTTTTATTTCTGGGGACATAACATAGTTGGAGAACCGACATTTAACCTCACAATAATCTATCCAGGACGTAAAATTTCAATTAAAAAAATTTGCAGCAGGTGCTACAGGGTGAAAATGCAATTCTTGTGCACAGCTTCAAACAAAAGCTACGGGGCAAAGAGTGCCGGTGACGTCGATCCCTCCGCTCTGCGGCTGCGCCACACTGCCGATGTCACCTGTGATGAGGACACGTGGATTGCAGAGTTGGCAAAGCCAGAGGGATCAATGTCATGGGCACCCTTTGCTTGCTTCAGTTCAGTTCGAAGCCGTGTTACAAGGGTGACATTTCTCACTCCGTAGAGCCCAGTACGAATTTTTCTATCAATATTTCCTGTCACGGCTAGATCATATTAGGGTTGAGCGTCAATTCTCCAACTGCATTACATCCCCAAGAGAAAAAATTAATGATGTTAATTAAAACTTTTTAGTCAACTAGCTAATGAAATGCCAAAAAGCAGTTTATTTTGTATTAGGTATGTGCTCTGTTGAGTTTGTATGCTGTTGCTGCATGTAATTTGATGTTACACGCTCCGTTAAGCTGTTAAACAGCTTTCTTCCCTTGCTTCCACCATTCACGTACCAGAATAAAGAATAAATTATTCTAATTAACCAATTTCGCCTCTTTTCTAATATATAGTTAAAATAATATTCAAACTGTAAAAACACTTTAGTTAGACAACGGTTGAGGAAATCTGGGGGTTCTCAGAACCCCTGAGGGTGCTCTAAGAATCCAGTTTGAAAGCCCATGTTCTTTATAAGGATTTCTCAAGCTTCTTGATCTTGAGGAATGCCGTGCCTATGAAAGAGTGTCAAGGAACCCCTGTCCCCTTCTGCATTGTTACACTAAAGTAGTAGAGAATCCTACAGACTTTATTAACAATAGTGCCCGCACTGGGCCGTGTTTGGTTCATAGCTGTGCCTCGACGCACGACACTAAAAATGCTAAAATGTTGCCTGAATTGGTAAAAGGCTTTATACAGAGGTAGTGATGATCGATACGACTTGGGTGTTTCGGGAAACCCCAGAGGGTGTTATGGGGAAACCCCTGAGGGCATTTCGGGGTACCCCAGGGTTCCTGGGAAACCAGTTAGAGAATTCATGCTCTACATGTGGTTTCTTTCGTGGCTCTATCAAAAGCTGGTCGCATCACGACCCCAGTCAAGTACTCACCCCCGAAGACATGGTGCAGACCAGGAAGTCAGACTCTGCGAGCAAGTGGATGTCACTGATCACTCCAAAGAGTGAGGAGCTTTTGCTCCGAGCACCCAGGTCGTGTGCCTGGCTGGATGACAAATTGTTGTGAATGACCAGGTAGTCTGGGAACCTGCATAAACGAGATGAGGAGATGCACCGCTGAAGAAAGACACTACAGTGCAATCAACTTTCAACGATACCACATATAACGATGTACCACTTATAACAATCAGTTTCTAAACTAGAACCAATCAGTTTCTAGCCCAGATACTATGATAATCGGTTATATAACGATTGCAATTTTGGATTTTCTCATAATCGTTATAAGTGGGTTGCACAGTATAAACATCAAAGAGAGATAAAAGGGCAACTACCAATCACCTGCTCTTGTCAACTTATTCTTAGGTGAACGAAGGGCAAGAAGCGACGGACAGAGTGAAACTGAAGTGATGCGATTTTCGGACTGGCACTTTTGTTGTAAAATGGCAACTTTTATTACAACAAAGCAACGCACTAACCAAAATTAGTATTTTGGGGGGCTATATGCAGAAATGTGCATGCAGTGTTCCTCCTAGCAAAGCCCGAATATAAGGAATATACTCGCATCAGAGCACAAGTAGCTTTTGTTAGACAGTTCAACACCCGCTTAATGTAAAAATCAATTTACCCTCATTTGAGAGGGAATGCAACTCACACCTTCTAGGCGATCGGTAAACAGCTGAAAAAAATCTGCCTTGTCCGGGAACCGATCCTGGGATCCCTTTAAGACCATCGCGAAAAGCTCTACCAATTAAACTAACCAGGAGCTAGCCACCAGTAGAGCAAACGGATGCTAACAGTTGCCACCAGTCTTTAACATCATACACACAGCACAGGTAAGTAGCTGATGTTTAATGAATAGATGTTAATGACTTAGGGCAATGAACTTTTCCACAAATGTTGGGCACCGTCTATTGGGAAGCAGGAGAAACGTTTTCAGTGGCCGGCCTTGCTTCCAGTTCTGCCGGCTCCAAACTATGTTGACTGTCTGAACATGGTCGGTAAAGGCATTCAGCGTATGTTTTTCTTCCATTCAACGCAATCGAGTAGTTTACATTTGTTTTCAATAAATGCGGTGACTACGGACGACTTCGTCCACTCTGCCGAATGAATGGACGACGGACTTCGCTGTGGCACCTGTCATGACCGATGACACGATTGAAGCTCTCTTCAATCAATGAGAAAGAAAAAGGGTTTGCACTAAACTAGGTTTCATGTTATATGCAGTACTGGCAGTACATTTAGGAAATATTGTCACGAATGACAAGTGATGAGGCGGCGAACGACTGAGTAAACTGAATGTTTAATGGGGCGAACTTGTGCCCAAAAATAAAAAGGAAACAGAAGATAACAGCAGAGTGTCGCGGGCGTCGAAGTCGGCGTAAGAGCAGAGTCGAACACTGGGGCAAGACTGATTGCGGCTTGCCACGCGGAGCCCCTTATGTACACGTGTGGGCTTCTGGAATAATCGGCGTAGAAGGTTTGGCGTGTAGAACATTCTAACCTCGAACAAGCAACACGGTTCTCAAATTTACCAGAACATTATGTCAGAGTCAACAAAAATGCGTCTCCGCGGCCAGGAATCGAACCCTGGCTTTCTGCGTGGAATGCACGCGCGATAACCGTTAGGCCACGAGCGCGCTGCCTGCTTGGTCAGCTGCGCTCGCGACAATATTTCATACCAGGTTATAGTTAAGGCACGCTTTTTTTATTGTATAACCTGCTCGCAAATATTAATTGACAAGAAGTACTCTCGTAAATGTTAAGGTTCACGCTAAAATCATACGAAAAACTCAGCGCCTGCACGCACCAATCTCAAATTTTCATCAAACGTTTATTGTTGGGGCGGATTTCAGCTTGTGAAATTTCAAAGCGCAGCTCTATTCCTGTGAAAAATGAGACCACAAAACTTGCCAGGGTCGACGGTGGACGCGTTCGGGAATGACAGAGTTGTTTGCAAACACCGTTGACCCTGGGAAATTTGTTTGTCTCGTTTTTTACTGGAAGGAAGCTACACTTTGAAGTTTCACAAGGTCAAATTCACCACTAAAATACATATTTTATGAGTATTTGAGATTTGTACGTGCAGCTGCCAATTTCAGAGCGAGCATCGGCATTTTTGTCACCCCACTTCGGGCTACAGCTGCGTGTCATTGTAGCTTCCAAAGAAAAAAAAAAACACGAAACCGGCCACACCTGTCTGTTTTGAGTCTCGCGACTGTAGACAATGTTGCAAACTAATTTGTTTACTCGATGCAAACATGAGGACGACACATCAAGTCGGCCATTTCATTTCCCTTATTTAACCACAAGACCAGCTGATGCAGTCGTGAAGAGAAACAGCTGCTCCCATTTCTTTTCGAGCGTGCAGATAGCAACAAACTGCGCAGCATAGCCGCTTTAATTCAACGCTTCGTGATTATTTGGTAATGGCGGGCGATTTCAGTGTTTACAACAACCAAAAAGCACAGGCGGTTTGCGTAGCGACGTGAGATCGCCACTTCAGCAAGCAAAAACGTGCACCAGTCAAACGCACCACCATGGAAACAAGAAGTCCGAGGCGTTTACTCTGCGTGGCACATAGGCAACACGACAGCATACCTAACCAATCTGCTGACTTGTATTTACACACCAATAAAAAATGAAGGAACAAAAACACAAACCGTTTTTGAAGTGGCTACTGCAAATGTGGGAGCTGACTTGAATTTACACATCAATCAAAAATAAAGGAACGAAAACATAAACCTGAGGTGGCAACTGAAAACGCGGGAGTGCTTTGAAGGCTGCCTTTACAAGCCGTCCGCATTGTTTTGCCGGATTGCCCGAATCCACAGCTACCGCTTCGTCGGGTGCAGGCTAGTAGAAGGAAACCTGAAGAAACCTAAACAGCAACAACGCCTGCTGTCGTTGCCCCAGCCGACAATGAAACAGAGTTGGGGCATGTCGGAGAACATCGAAACGCGCACCCACCGCTGCTTCTCGCAATCCCGAGCCAGACGCATTACGCCATAAAAAACGGCGGACTCCTGTCTGCTGGTGCTACGCACGTGCCATGGAAACTCCGGAAAAGCCCATTTCCCGAGTCAGAAAAGATATATACGAGAATTCATTTACTTCTATCCGAGATGAAGCACAATTTGCACCCTCTAGGCGAATGGTGTCCCAAAGGATTCTTTTTTAGTCGCACACCAGTCGCCTCGAGAGCGCGAACTGCTCTCGATCACGGATGGAAGTAAACTTCTTCTGATGTAAATCTCCATCTTGGGGAGTTTCCCCCAAATCATTAAATTCCAACCATCGCTTTAAAACACAAGAAGGTGCCAACTGTCCTTGCGAAATAGGTGTCAAGAAACAGAAGCTTTCAGGGACTGCCCTAAAGTCAAGGTCATCTCAGTACTATCCTTGTTGCGATGGCTAAATGAAAGCCAGCGCCATCTTTACCCATATGAAACGCAATAATGAAAGACGTGCCCCACACAAGTATTTGGTGGATGCAGCAGTCAAGCGTGCGCCAGGAACAGGATCAGCAGTTCCCTCGACTCGACTCTCTGGATCACATCATAGCAATCGCGTAGCTCGATTAAGACAGGCAACAGTGTGGCTCACTTTTTCCTGATCTGGTCGACGACCTTGGGCTCGTCCGTGGCCACAAACACCCTCTTCTTCTCGACAGGGGCCGTGAGCGAGAGCCCGGCGTAGAACTCCTCCACGTGGGACATGTACTCCTCGACCGAGTGGTAGGCGGCTTCCCTGCTCTTGTCCGTCTGCCTGATGTGGATTCTGCAACGAGGGGCGCCCTCCTTTGTCACAGGGCGGTCGCAGACGTGGTACGCTTCGGGGAGCGTCTTCTGCTGTGCGGGTCCTAAAGGCTGGTTCACACATTCGCATTTGAGCCTGAAATACAGCGTTGCTATTTCTTGCAACTGCATATGACAAGAGAGATGCCATTCATAAGGTAACCCTGGAAAAACTCAGATTCACATATAACTAGGTAGACCCAAGGTCTAGTTGTACGTATACAGGGTGTCCCAAGCGAAACTTCCGCCGTAAAACGAGCCAAAAAAATCTGCTCCTGCACATAGATAGCTCAAACTTTCGCCGAATGTGAACTGAACGGGTCAGTTTTACTGTGTGAAATTTCATGGTACAGTTTTCTTCCTGTAAACAAATTAGAGCAACTTGCCAAAGCCAAGGTTGTGTGTTTGCAGACGTCCAAGCTAGCGACGCCACTTGCTCATGGAGCCAGCTCCCGATAGGTGCAGCGAGCAGAAGAGAAAGTGTAAAAATGTTCCAAAAGTCGGGATTCATGATTAAAAACAAATACCTCCGACTTGCATAACAATACCAACAATTTATAGGTAGACGTTTCGTCTCCTAGGCGGGAGATATCATCAGTGCAGCCAGGAACACCCGACTAGCTACCAGCAACCAAAGGCTCGCTTCTTCCTTCTCTTCATCTGTAGCGCTGGTTCTGCCGACTTCTTCGTCCATGGCATACGGGAGACATCATCATCATCGAGAGACATCGTCGGCTCTCGTTTCGACTTTTTCGTCCGTCGTAGATGTGAAGTTAAATGAAAAGTTATTTCTGGAATCATGGTGTAGACGTCGGGGAGGGGGCCGCGGTTAGTATTACAGGCGGATGGGTCACTGCGAATACACCATGATTCCGGAAATCTTCTGAGGCCCCACCGTTGTTCACGTGCCAGGGTCACAGCGTTCGCGAGGTCAAAAGGGTGACCAGTCGTCCAACAATGGTCCACCAGTTCAGTTTTTGATCTTGTGGCATGTGTTGCCTTCTCCACGTCTCTTCTGTGCTCTTTGAGGCGGGTACTCCGTTTGCGGCCGGTTTCTCCGATGTAACACTTGTCACAGTCCTGACAGTTCACTTTATATACAACACCACTTTGCGATTCAGGAGGGGTTGGATCCTTTCGCTTCGAAATGAGGTCACGTAACTTTATATGTGGTTTGAAGGTTGTTCGTATACCTAATGGAAGGAGGGACCGGCGAATAGATTCTGAGACGCCTTTTACATGAGGGATAGTCACCATGCCTGCTTTGTAATAAAAGAAAGTGTGTTGTCCGCTTGTTGCGCCTGTCGGGAGATGGCACCACAAGTCAATAGAGTCGCTAACCCGGTTGTCTGTGAACGCGCCCAACCTTGACAAGTTTTTTGCTCTCACTTTTCGCAGGAAGCGAACTGTACCTTGAAGTGTCACATGGCAAAACTGACCTGCTCAGTGCACATTCGGTGAAAATTCGAGCTTTCTAGCTGCAGGTGCCGATTTTTCCGGCTTGTTTTAGAGCGGAAGGTTTGCTTGGGACACCCCATACATTATTTGTGCATCTGCATACTTTTCTGCATGTGTTATCTGTGTATAAGTTATCTGCGTTAAGGCAGCTTAGTTGTATGCAGACACGAAAGGGGGAAGCCAAAAGAGGCCTACACCACTACTTAGCCTCCCTTTTTCCCTTCTTCCGAATGTAAATGACACGGTCTTGTTTTATTTGCGAGATCGAATTTACCATCTAAGAGGGATGGTCACTCATAATATTGTCAGTTATTTCAAAGCGGTGGTGAAAGAATGCTGCATAAAGTATGTGCAGATGGGAAGCACCCGGGGTCTAGACGAGAGACAGAGCCGGTGTGCCCTCTCATCGTACGCGGTCAAAAGTGCTTGCAACGCAGTCGATCACAAAGACAAATGGTTGAATCAGCCTGAAGTTGTTCTGGTGTCAATCAGCCCACAGATATTTTGCCAGGGGTGTGTCCCTATTCATGCCGTGGGTGGATGTAAGGGTGGGGAAGGGAGAAAATGTCCCCCCCCCCCCCCTCCGAAGGTCAACTTTTCTTAATGAAAGATAAATATACACAAGCTTTTTTTATCGAGACATTTTTAGTTTTTGATGACATGGCAAAAATTAGGTCAACAAAATATATCTAGGGAACGTTTTGCCTTTAATGCCATTTCTCCACAAACCTGCCCCCCACCCCTCTGCCAAAGAAATGCATTGGCCACATGTCGTCTTTCATCGCAAGGCACCGATATGCACAGAGGAGGAGGCAGTCAAAGATCACCGCATGGATCGGTTCCCCCACCAGTGGTGCGTGAAACATCTTTTTTTTTTTTTCTTCTTTTGGCATGGTAAGCCAAATAAATGTCCCTTTTTAAATATCTCTTCATTGTAGGCCTTTTCATTCTGTGTTTATTGGTCAACAGCAATTTAGACATGCCCAGCATGATAATTAGGGCACTTC
>JABSTQ010000377.1:0-21257 GCA_013358835.2 Ixodes persulcatus
AACTTATGTAGAGCCTAGGCCATTGACAACGTGCTGCTTGGGAGTGTGCTTTACTAAGACCAATGTGGGTTTGAAAGCGTGATTTTCACCTTTGGATCTTTTCGTAGATGCCATCTGTGCGAAGCTAAAATTGAAGAATCGGCAGCTTAAAAAATGGTGGTGAAGTAGTGCCAGGGTCTTGCGACAGGGGAGGCGGCAGGAAGAGGTGTTCGGAAGCCGTAATGTCTCCCCAGCCCCAGGACTCGCCCCAGGACCCTCCCCAGGACCAGGCATAGGCTCCCCGCTGAGCCTCCTCCCTAGCCCATTTCAATAAAAGTTCCGAAAAAAGTATTAATTGATCTTGAACAAGTCATTTGCACGCCAGATAAAATAGTGCATAGGCAAAGCATAGGAGGACCTTGCCATTTGTGCCCAGAATCCTTTTTGCAGTGGGCTACAAATACAAAACAGGCAAGGGTTCTTAAAAACCAATGTTGGAACAACCAGGATTTAAACGCATTGCCATCATTGCATAGCCAGCATTAAAGATATGGCATTAACATTGGGACATGCCAATGAATTTGCAATTGACTGCCAATAACGACCGATTCAATGATTGAACTTGTATGCCAATGACGCCATAGCCATTGAATTAGTGTGAAAGCCCAAGTTGGCATAGCCAATGATATAGTGTGGATGCCAATGAGACTGAAATATTGGTTTAACGATGGCCGAACAACGATGGCTGGAACATTGGTTGAACGCTGGCCCAACGTTGGTGCCAATGATGGCTGGAACATTGGTTGAATGATGGCCCAACGTTGGTGCCAACGATGGCTGGAACATTGGTTGAACGATGGCCCAACGTTGGTGCCAATGATGGCTGGAACATTGGTTGAACGATGGCCCAGCGTTGGTGCCAATGATGGCTGGAATTGGTTGAATGATACCCCAACGTTGGTGCCAATGGCTGGGCCAACATTGAAAGAAGTTGCCAACATTGGCGTGCTGCCTGGGGTACTTTCAAGAATAACCAAATCAGCTCCTCTTACAAAGCCCTACACACTTTCTAATTTAGAAGAGCTAACATGCAAATCAGTTGAGTGGAGAATCTCCCACATTATGAGTGACTCAGAAGCACAAAAGACGACAGTTTGAGATGCGCCCTCACGACAAAAGAAGGTTCTTTTCGGGCAGGAGTCTTTTGTCAAGCATGGTACGCACTCGTTATCGTTCTATAACTATGTGGTTCAACGTGGGACGTCATGCACGAAATAGAACAAAACTAAACTCACTCACACTGAAAATACACGAACACCGAAAAAACAAAAGATCACTCATGTCGCGCTAACTTTTAATTCAGTTTGTATTTTCGTCTTCTTCCTAGTATCTCTAGTTCAAAGGCTTATAAATAGGCACACAAGGACAGACACTTTCACGTATTCTTCGCAGCTTCCAAGCGCGAAAACAAGCCACACAAAGGTTCAAAAATGGTTGTGGGACAAACAAAAAAAGCAACGACAATAACACAATAAAAAGGCCGAAAGTCTGCCCGAACTTCACACCGGGAATTATATATTTCTCATAGACCAACACAGCGGAAAGTGGAGGCCTGCTATTGTTGCAGCAAAAGCACCACACCCAAGATCGTATGTCGTCAAAGACGACGACGATGTCCAGTACAGGCGAAACAGCACAGTGCTCCGCAGAAGCCAGCGATCGAAAAGAAAACCGGCCCGCTTTTGGGGACACAAATCTTCGGCAAGTAGGCGAAGAAAGAGAGATTTAGACTGGTACGAACTCCATCACGAGAACGAGAGTCAGCAAGCTGTGAGGAAGACGACCATGGGACACGCGATATCGAACACACGAGACGGGCCTTGGACAGCATGGTGGACGGGCTTATGCCACCTTATCCTTATTTCAAAGAGCGTTTTGTAAACAAACACTTTATTTGTGTAAAACCCAAGGTTTTCGTGTGCATGTATTTTCAGTGTGAGTGAGTTTAATTTTATTTCCTGCATTATGAACACCCCACTGGCCAAGCATCCATCCTAAAAAGAGGGTGACATGTATATTTAGTGGCATTAATGACATATGAAAAATTTGAGATAAGGTGTAGTACATAAAATGAAACAAAAAGAAGAGCTCAAGAATAAATTACCATTCGCATTCGCCACGAACTACACCATCCCCTTGTAGCACCGTTCGGGAAAAAAAATGTATTTCTGTAACCTATATATCTGTATTTCAAAATACGTTTTCGCCGTTTTTCCAGGAGTATCTCAGGAATATCCCGTTTTATGAAAGGCAAATGGATCTCAGTATCTGAATTTTGTGCCTCAATACACTTGTATTTCAGTATTTGCATTCTCGGATACTTTTGGTGTATCTCCGCCCAGACTTGGTCATAACTATCGAACACCATTTCCGGAAAGTCCATAGACCTTCCTCATTTGACCGCTTTGAATAACTATTATATTGAGGAAATAACGAACGAAGAATATTTCGCATCGAAGTGTCTTTATTTCGTTCTGGCAACTCAAGTGTAACTGGTGGGAACCTGCCTTTGGGCCTGATATTGACGCTGTGTCTGCGTCCGTTGGTTTCGTCTTCGAGCTGTCTTTGCGGACAATAAACTTGTGGGATTGACAACAGTGGCTGGCGACCATGATGTACAGTGCTAATCACACTTGTCTATAACGCACGAGCGTGCGGCTTTTTCCGGGAGCGCTAGACTGGTGGCATTCGCGGAAACGAAGCGGGTCACGTGGCGCAACATGGAACGGCCCGCTCGAGGGGAGTCCTGCCCATCTCACCTTGATAAGCGATAAAAGTAAAGTGCTTTATGATATTTGTTTTTTGATGACGGCATCGTTGATACACCTTCATGCTTTAGTTTGTTTATTATACGAGCAATGATGTTCGTAAAAAGCGTGCGAGCAGCCTTCCGCGTTCGCCGCCAGCTGATAGAGTGGGCAGGACACCCCTCGAGCGGGCCGTTCCATGTTGCGTCACGTGACTAACTTAGTTTCCGCGAATGCCACCAGTCAAGCGCTCCTCGGATAAAGCCGCACGCTCGCGCGTTATAGACAAGTGTGATTAGCACTGTACATGTCCTACAAATCTTCACAATGTTGCATGACCCTTGCCTCGGCAGTTCAGCGGGATGTGCAAAGGTGCACGTCGTGCTGAACTACCGACACAAGGGTCACGCGACATTGTGAAAATTTTTAGGTCTTGTACATATTGGTTACCAGCCACTGTTGTTAATCAGACAAGTTTATTTTCCATCGAAGGGACACTGGAAGCTTCTGCTTCAGTTGTTTTAAGACATTTTTCCCGTAAATTCGGACGCAGCGCGTTTTTGAGGGGATCGCAGCGCACCTCCCATGAGTAGCTTTGTAGCGGATCGACCTGTCAGGTTAGAAAGGGTTGTCCGTTAGTGAAGAAGTTTACTGGTGATCCTTAGTTTGAAAATCGCAGGGTAAAACCTTATTCAACCTGTTATTTTTAACTAACAGAAAAACACCTTCAGGAAAACCGCCTGGTGCTGGGTGGTTATGTGTCCCCCTGATGCCTTGGATCCGATTTCTTTAAAGGTACTCCAGAAATTTTTCAGTCGTAAAAGTTGTTCAGCTGTCGGATACGCTGATGTCTGGAATCCCTGAGTTGCAAAGATAAACCTCACGCAGTTAATAGTTGCTTCTGAAGATAGAGGGGGCACAGGCATCCCTTCAACTCAATTGGATTAGGCGTCCACGACGACCAATACCTAGTGATCTTAGAAAGGTCCACCAGAATCAATGTGCACCCTGACCATTGTTTTTCTGGAAATGGCCAAGGTATTGAATGCACTGGTCGACGTAAGTATAGATGTTCATGTCACGCTGCTCAGGACCTCACCTTGTTGGCAATGTCTGCATCAATGTCGGGTCACCATGTTTTGCTTCGTGCAATAGTTTTCATATTTTCGGTGCCCGAGTGAATTTCATGGAGATGTTTCAAAATGTCCTGTTCAGGAGACGCGGGAATCGCGAGTCATGTTTGTCAGAGAACAGAGTCTTCTTGTAAACTGAGCTGAAAGAGATAAATTCGGCCTCCAAAAGCGCATTGCCATTTTCAATCAAGATGTCAAGAAGCCTTGACTAGAGAGGGTCCTTCGAGGCCTGAGCTACCATGGCTGACGACAGCACTCGAGTATAGCACACATACAACTTTCGCTGCTTTCGCTGAAATTAACACGGCCATATGCATGCAAGTTGTCCGAGAATCGTCAGGGAGTGACGCTGTTCCGGCGAGCTTCTACACACTAGTGCAGGTTACTGCAACAGCCGGTGCAAACGAGCCACTTATAGAGCTCCGTATAGGGGACACTACTTTTCGCGCGCTCATTGACACCGGATCAACTACCAGGCTGGGGTGGGGATGCAGAGATTAGGGCAGCCGTCCCGGGGAAGCATCACTCCGCCATGAGCAATGTTGCCTTCGTCTTGCCGCTGGGTGGTCTCAAACAGCCAGTTCTTTTAGGTGTCACGTGCGCTCGGCAGGGGGATCACGCTGGCAGCGGGTCTTCCACGTGACAGACCTTTGCCGGGACATTGTGCTGGGCAGAGAATTCCTTGGCACTACTTGCCGCGTAAAACGAGTCTGAACCGTTACTAACTGCTTGTATAAAGCTTGCTGAAAGCGCGGGAATGTTGGAATCCCTGTATAATACGTCACAATTTTATCATTGCATGGAACGCGACGCGAAGAGGGGCAGATTGCCATATTGAAATCCCTGTTATGAATACCTGGCGCATCAATCTAAATATAGTTTGGATATTTGTGATCAAGGAAATAAAACAAAGGAGGATTTCCACTTTTTTGTTTATACACAAAACAGTTTAACTTTTTCTTAAATGCAATACCTAAAAACATTCACAAAACTATTACTTTTTTTGTCGGTAGCCAGGACTTTACTCAATCCTTGCGCTGTCCGGTGTCTTTAGAGTAAACAAGATATCATGCACAAAGTCTTTTATTAAAAACTCTCTTCCAATGACGCTTAGGATAGACGTTTCATCGTGGTAAGCATCCTAAACATAAAGATTGGAGTGCTGACAAAAACATCCATTGTTAATTGACGTCACAAGGTTAACGCATTGCACCGGAAGAAAATATAGCCAGAAAAGCCCCTTGTTTGTTTAGAGACTTCTTGTGATAATTGAAATTATACTAAACAAAAGAACAGCTCAGGCACTAGAAAGCGTACTACGCCTTCAAGGTGGGTCCAGCTCAATTCTTGTCGCACATGACGCACAATTCCTTGTCGACTGTACACGAAACAATATATTTTGTTCTAGCACATACACCGCAAGATATTGCTCGCTATGTTGACTAACTTAAACAAAGCTAAATAACAATGGCTGCATGCTCAGTTGCCAGGTCTTGAATAAATTTAAAAAATAAATTACGAACTTTATTTGGGCGGAGGTATATAAGACAAGCCTCATACTTCTAAGGGTATCGTCGACATCTCTCGTCCAAGATGAAGGCAACCATTGCAGTCCTTTGCTTCTTTGTTTCCGTAGCATACGCACGTGACCCACTAACGACGCCGAGTAAGTTCTCGTTTCCTAGCCAATACATTTTTTATCAATCTGCATTGTAATTATCGTAATCGAAAGCATTCGCATTCCATAGCATGTCACATAGCTTGTGAGATACAGTATAATTTTGACGTTCTAGGCTTACTATTATCACCCAATAAATATTTAGATCCGAATAATGCGGATATATTTTCTTATTCAACGTAATAAGGAGCCCGGCGTTCGACTTCCGTCGTCCGCCACAGATGATTGACCAAACGACTTGTTCTCTTTACTCAAGGTGTTTGTTACCACGTGTCGGAAGCCCCAGCCGAGGAGGAGAAGAAATGACGGCAGTCCTTAGCGCTGCTCTTTTTTCTAGCCTTCTCAGGGGAAGGGAACCACCCCCACCCCCCGGACGGTCGGTTGCATGCCTCGTGTAAATTAGGCCGATTTCAGCACGGGGTGGCAGGCCGAGCGCCCACAAAGTTGATGATCCTAATGGACGAGCGTTTGTGTGGCCATTTACATTGAGAACACAAGCTAGAGCAGTCAATTATAATATACTTAAATTTAAATAAATGTGAGATGACTTCCTGAAATATTGCACTCATGCTGTAAAAAAAAAACATAAATCGTGGTAAGGGCAAGTGCATAATTGATTATCGAATTTTATTTATTGAGAAACCTAAACGTCTTCGACATTTAAATTTATTTCTTTGCGTAGGGCCAATATATATTGACGAGGGAGACCTGAATCACCGCTGCGTAGCGCCACAGGATAACTGCCCAGGCAATGTCAAGACAATTTATTACTATAATACCACAAGTGGATGTCACAAATGCATCGTGGAAACTGTAGCGATAACGACAATTACCGAACGCTACAGGAATGCCAACAACACTGTTCACCCGCTCCAGGTAAGTAGGGATGAAAGTACGCATATGCACCACATGCAGCAGCGTTTCCAACAACAATCACAACATTGTAATTAGTCCTACGTAAACATACATTGTACACATTATTAGCCGGTGAGAAACAATTTTTTTGACGAATGTATATCACCTATTTATCTTTGCTCATCTTTTTAAACCCAACCAATTACCTGCAACCTTGTTTTCCTAGGATGACGATGACGAAGCACATAGTAGTAGTTTCAATCAAACATTTAGAGATGCAGCGGGTGTGCGCAATCCTTCCATCGCTGCGCTTAATCTCAATGCAATCTTAATGCTAATCTAGTCCGTATACCACTTAGTAAAACTCTAACGGGTTCCAGTGCCTTTGCTGCACGAATCAGAAATAAAGTAGCCGAGCTTTCGCACGCACAAGACTTCTAAGCTCCTAGAAAGCGCTATCTTTGCGATGGTTTATAAGTTGACTTGCCCTCATGACAATAGGCGAGTTTCATTCAGCCACATAACCTGCGCCGATGTACACGCGGTACTAGTGAATTGCGCAGCCTACCTTAAACCACGTACAGCAAAAGCACTCCGCTGCAGGAGACCCAGGTGTGAACATTCTGTAATTACGTGCACAAGATAGTGATGTTCGCTCCTCTAATAACTTCAGCTCTTTCAATTTTAATCGGATTTGAACTTTCAGGGAGACAAGTAAGACTCGCCTGATTCTGGAGGCAATGTCTGCCTTTACGGCTGGAAGCCACTTCAAGCAAGGCTCTGAAATAAATAAAGCATTTAATGAAAACGAATGCTTTCGTATTTTTTTTTTTCTCGTTGTAATCAGACCTGCGTCCAGAGCCCTCGGTTTAATCCTTCACAGTTGTTTGAGGCCCTCCGAAACTGCTTTGCAGAAGATTGATATTTTTCACAAGAATAAACCACTGCCATATTGACCTGACATTGAAAATCTTTTGTTGGGGCTAAGAACTCTTCAAGCACATAGGCTGAGACCAGGGGAACCGCTATAACAAGTTTATGCATTCTTGACAAATGATACGAATTTCATGTCATTTTAAGAGCATTGCATTTATAGAATTATCTATGAAAGACGACGGGCAAAACGAGGGTGATATAAACTTCTACGCCAGCCTGAAACGGTGTCTCGAGCAAGCCTCGCCTGTTCGAGAGACCTTATCTGTTGAGACACTCACCGCCGTCCCCACCTAAAGGGACGGTCCCGGTGAGCGTCCGTGGAACATCAATAGTCAAGTCAAGTCAAGTCAAAATGTGTTTTGATTTCTAAACAAGATGTTAATTAATTGCACTTATTTTGACGGTGGTCCCAAAGTTTTCAAACAAAACTGTTGTAGGGACTTCTTGTTAACAAAGGATTAGTCAGCGATCCAGTTGGCACCATTATATAAAAAAAAACTTGAGTAAAAAAACAAAAAAAGTAACGGAACATGATTGCGGTATGAACATAATCCAAATATAAAATCAAGTGAAAAGATAAAGAAGAAAGGCCAGAATGTCAAGGAAAAATGAAAGACAATCGCTGTGTGTGTTTGTGTGATTGTGTGAAAGGTGTGCGTAGGAGAGAATTGATCGGGGGGGGGGGGGGGGGGGGAACTTAGAAATTGTTGATGAATCATGCAGATAGTATGTGTGCCCGTATGGCACACTTACTATAGTGTGTGTGCCCGTATGTGTGCCCGTAGGCTGTGTGGTAGGGAGTTCCACGTTATAGTAGCAATGTAAATGAAGTTAAACGCGCCATAATTAGTTCGTATGTGTGGTACAGACCGTGACGCTTGGGAATGTGAACGCAGAGGACATATGACATCTTGATGAGTAAATATAATTAAAGAGCATGTGATCTGATTGGTGATGATATTTAATGTTAATATTGCTATACGATAGTCGAGTCATTGATTAACTGTTAAAATGTTGAGAAAGCGGTATGCAAATTGAGCACTTTCGCGACTATCAACAAGTAGCATTGCTCAAAGTACTGTGTTCTAGGCAATTTCTATGGGCTTTTGTGTTGTTTTATATGTCAATCCATAAATGGGTAACCCGTACGGAATATGAGTATGAATAAAACTACGATAAAGAATTTGGAGGGTTCGTATTGAAAATATGTGCCGTAGTTAATATAGAATTGCTATATTTCGTTATATCTTGTTAGTGGTGTTTTTTACTTGTTGATGCCATGTTAACTGATGGTCAAGTGTTAGTCCTAAAAATTTAGTGTGGTACATTCGAGTTAGGTTCATACTTGCAAACGAAAGTTGAGGTGTGTTTAAAATTTGTTTGTTTTTCGGGGCAAAAAAATGTGTAGTTTCTTTTCGCTATATTGGTAACCAATTTGTTATGGGTTAGCCAGCTAGCCAGCTTTTCTAAACTGTTATTAGCTTCCATGTATAGTTCTTTCACGCTTGCATTAGATATAAGAATATTTTTATCGTCGGCAAAAAGAACACAATATTTTGTAAATAGGCTGCCAGGTCATGAATATCTATTAAAAAAAGAAAAGGAGCTAATATTGAGCCTCGCGGAAATCCGATGGTAATAAGTTTAGTTGTTGAAATTGTGTCAACTAAAGTGACAAATTGACATCTGTCAGAAAGATAGCTTTCGATTACATTGAGAGTAACACCACGAACCCCGTAAGCACTTAATTTCTGTAATAAAAGTTCATGGTTAATAATGTCAAACGCTTTTGTTAGGTCCACAAAGATTCCCATTGTTAATAATTTCATTTCAATGTTTTGCTTTGTTTTCTCTATTATATTTAATACCGCGAGTTCTGCCGATTACCCTTTAATAAATCCATATTGTGACGGAGTGATCAAATTATCTTCAGAGAAGATCAGGCTCAGTCGCTTTAGTGCCAGTTCTTCAATCTCTTTTGTTATAAAAGAAAGTAAGGCGATTGGTCGATAGTTCTCTGGTTTTAGTTTGACTCCTTTTTTAAATATTGAGATCACTTTTGCTATTTTGAGTGAGTGAGGACAAGAGCTAGTCATAAAAATTGTGTTGATAATATCAGCCAAAGGCTGTGCGATGATGGAACCATATTTTTTCAGTATTACCGTCTGTACTCCGTCGCACCCCGACGACAAAGTATTTTTTAGCGTGTTAATGGTTTTATAAACTTCTTATGGATCAACATTTTAAAGAAACAAAATGACCGCATCTCCACGTGGTGAATGATGTTGATTGGCGCGAAGCTCTGGTGGTGCTGATTATACTGATTTCATTGTTCATAGGTAGTGCTGAAGGTGCTGAGTTTTTTATCGCTCGTAGGTAGTGCTGAGTTCCGGGTTGCGTTTCCACTTAATTATTACTGCTTTATGGTCAGTGAAATGCAGAGCCGTGCATGCAAAGTTTAACGCAAAAATATACGCATTTGACCGCAGCGCCCTCTCTTGTATAGACGTTCAGCGGCTACATACAACGTATCATCTATGACATCCCCAGCTCTTGAGTTACTACCACATCTCAGAGCCCCCTACTCGTCCCGCAGTCGTGGTCGAGTGGTTAGGGCGATGGACTAGAAATCCATTGGGGTCTCCCCGCGCAGGTTCGAATCCTGTCGACTGCGCAAACATTTTTTCTTTTTTTTGTGAGCACGGACGCCGGACGGACGGACGGACAAGGCTAGACCCTAAGAAGCTTCGCCCCTAAAAAAGTCATGTCATTGCGAGCTTTGTTTGGTGTGCCAGTGGATAGATTTTCGCATAAAAGATACTGTACGTTCGTAGTGATCTTTGTGCATTGAAGAAGAAGACAATACAAATCCATGAGTTGTAAGTCAGAGCCAAGTGAGTGCATGTATTTGTTTTAGAGTGTCTGTGTTTGTGGGTTTTTCTCTTGTTGTGCCCTGTTACGTTATTCAACCCGGAATCATCTAGATTATGCGTTGCTTGGGCACGGTGTGAATGTTTTTGGCCTCTTACTCACTTTTTCTTTTCCTGTTTCTCACTTTTTCTTTTCCTTATGAACGTATCCTTGGTTGAACCAGACCTATTTTCCAGACAGACATCCACTTCATCAGAGTTATCGGTACTTCATCTGAGCATCAGAAGTTTACGTAGTCCTTATGAAGATCTTATTTGCTTATTACCTACCCGAAAACATGATTTTCACTTTATCTCTCTCTCTCTGAAACATGGCTTAGCAATTACACAAATAATAACTTTAATATTCTTGGCTATCAGACAATATATGGTCATCATCAACCACAAGAAATAACGCATCCGTCTAAATGGCACGAGGGATTCGCTCTTTACATTAGAAATACACTTCCTTTCAGACTTCGAGATGACATTTATATATCATCTAACCTTTGTGAATCACTATTTATAAAAATTCCGCCGAATCCAAAATCTCCTCGTGAAGCCCCGATGAAACAAAAAATGCACTCATTGGCGTCATTTACCGTTCAACGAAAATAGCCCTTCTTTGGCACTTCTTAGGCAGCTTAAATGAAACCCTCACAAATATTTCTAAAATGAATTCAAATGTTATCGTTATGGGCGACATAGACATTGACACTTCTGCTGATTCATCGGTCACTTACAGATACCTAGATTCACTAGCCGTCTACGGACTACAACACTGCTTAACGAAAACGACCCGCTTTGGTGACACAAAACACAGCACATTGGATCACATAATTACGTCTTATCATTCGTCAGACTTCACAATTGGCACTATTGCAAGCGACATAACCGATCACACACCCATTTTTGCTGTTTCTAATACACTAACGCGTCACAATTGATAACACAAACTATTCAAATATACGATTACAACGTAATATTAAATATATTAAATACGAAGTCATGGAAGAACGCATACCAAGCGCCCACGGGAGTTCTGAAACTAGACAACTTTTTAGTAACACTAAAATCTTCTATTCAAAAAGGTATGAAAACAAAAAAAACTATCCCATAGATCAGTCAGAACAAGCCCTTGGTTAACATACGGACTACAGCGATTTAACAATCACAAAAAACAATATCTATAAAACACTAAAACGCAATCCATTCAATCAAAGGTTCAATCGAAATACAAATCATATAATGTTTGTTTAAAGAAATTAGTTAACGTAGCTAAACAGCAGTATTTTTTTAGCAAACTTTCTAGCGCCAGCAACAGTCCAAAAGAAACCTGGAAAACAATTAACTCTCTACTAAATAAGAGTGCTACCGAACATACCGTATCAGCCATAAGCACCGGTCTAGGCATAATTACGGACAAACAAGAAATTGCTAACACGCTCAACGACTACTTTTCAACTACTTCCTCTTTTTCTAAGAACACGATTACGACCTCAAATGCGAAATAAAAAATAAAAAAAATAAATAAAAACGCAATAAAATTTACAAATTATTAAAAAATAAATATTAAAATAAAAAGTAAATAATAATGAAGAATTCTCACTGCTGGTGCCTAAGAGAACTTCTGGTCAAATACCCAAGCTCCTTTTCTGAGAGAGTTAAGGATGGCCTACTGACACATTTGTCAATGTTTCCTTCGATGCTTGCTGCCTCGATAATCTCCCTAGTGAGCTGATTGGGGCTACTTTCCAGCACATGCGGTTGCTCAACAGCGCCGAACACCCACAGTCCCTACAGTGTAGTCCCAAATGTCCAGAGTTGGCGTTGAGGACGTTGTTGACATGCCCAGGAAGGCGGTCATTCAAATACCGACCAGTCTGTCCTATGTACACCCCCGCACAGGAAAATGGGAAGGAATAAATTACTCCTTCTACACGGGGATCAAAGTTAGTAAGGTGCTTTTTGGTACAACTTACAGCGTTATTTGAAATCAAATTTACCTTTTTACACATTCTGTACAGCTTTTTTGGGGCTGAAAAGACTACATCTACGTTAACTCTATTCGCTGAACTCTCAAGGATATGAGAGAACGTATGCATGTATGGTACTACCACCGGTCTTCTTGGCTTGTCCCTGGGGTTTCGATTCACGCAATCACCTTACTTGATCTCTTTAAGGAGCCTTTCAACGACCGACGTCAATAAGGAATCAGGGTATTCTGCGGACTTAAAAATTGCGATTTGCCCATTGAAGCTCTTTTCAATTGCGTGCGTGCACGACTTGGTGATTGAATTCTGTGATTTTGGGGTTCATCATCTTATATGTGTTCCCGTCTCATGACTATCCCTATCAGCGACATTGCACAATTAGCAGTTAGTCGGCATAGGCTGCAGGAGCTCATCTAGATATCTGGAGAGGAAGGAGACTCTCTGGGCAATCTGTAGCGAAAAGTCGGGAATAACGTTTTATGACGATGAAAAGGAGGACCAGCTGCAAATTCAATATATTTTATTATAAGGCGAAGATAACTTTAAATATCTAATGCAATGGCTGAAAGTGGGAAAACAATATTTAGAAGAACAAAAAGAAAATACGCCGAAGTTCAGTGAAAAGGAACGCAGCGATTATGAAGCATATTACACTATACAATTACAATATATATGAAGTTAATCACTAGGAGAATATGGAAAGGAATCAGGCTGCCGGGGCTGTGTTTTGGCAATCCTCTATTATGCGCGAAATCCAGTCAAGGTTAGAGACGCGGCAGACGAGGTGGGCAGACTTGCACTGTGGACTAATGGGAATACACCGAATGAAGGAGTGCAGGGACTAGGGTGACTACCTTCCTGCCGGCGAAATGCGGGACACCCTGACCTGAGGCGGGGGGGGGGGGGGGGGGGGGGAGGAGGAGGAGGAGGAGAAGGAGGAGGAGGAAGTAAGAGGAGGACGGTATTTTCACGACTCAAGAAAAAAGTATTACAGTAAATTCACCAACACGCACACCCCGAAATCCTGAGCTGTACGAAAGCATATTATACACCTGAAAACTGTGCGGCAATCAATCTAAAATAATTTTGACTAACAGTGATATGTTCTGTTTAATTGTAATGGTAAATATTTCATTAAAAGTGTGTAAGTGAAAAACATAAAGAATGACTGTACCAGACCCCAAGGCATAAAAAGGAAATAAGAAACAGTAAATATTTTTCGCCTTATTGTTTTCTGTCGATATTGATAGTTACTCTTATACTAACAAAATTAGAACCTTATGTTTTTCTTTTTCGACCTTTGTAAGTTGAAGGTTTTTGCCTTGTGTGGCCATCTTCACTAAAGAAAATTTTTCCGCAAAAAACCTTTCGCATGATACTGTGCGATTTGCAAATATGTACAATAGTTTATTCTTTCAACTTTTGGCAAGCAATTTTCGGTTGCAATATTTTGCCATCAAGGGGAGAGGCGCAACGGCGCATGCGCGTCTTTCACCTGCAAAAACGACGGTCGCTTCCCGCAGTGCGTGGATAGAAATAACATACCATCGAGATTCACACGTTTATCAGCTACCTACGCGCTTTCCCGTGGCCTGTTGTTCGGAAGCGCCATAATATGTCTAGCGAATGTTACGACAATGTGAAATGCGGGACATTTTGAAAAGTTTGGTATTTCTTGCGGGACGCGGGACACGAGCCCTCAATACGGGACAGTTCCGCGAGTCGCGGGACGGGTGGTCACCCTAGCAGGGAGACATGGGCTGGCATCTTTCGAGGTTCGAAAGGCGATCAGTAAGTTAAAATGTTAACAAATACTAGACACAATGGAGAATGAACGATGTGCGAGAAAAGTATATAAGCATTTATATATGAAAAGTCTGTACACTAAGTAGACAAAGAGAAACCAAAAACGGAAATTCAAACACCAACAGTCAAGTGTTGGGAACATGTTGCATAAGGAACATGTCGCGCGCATGAAGCTTCTACATGACACCCATGTAGGCGCATCGGGAATGAAAGCAGTCGCGAGAACCTTACTGTGGTATCCGGGCTTAGACGAAGACATTGAACAAGTGGCGCGGAGGTGTGTCACATACGCTAAGGTAGCATCTCTACTGACTTCTCAGACACCGAGGCCTTGGCCAGAGACAAAAGAAAAATGGTCTCGGGTTCACATCGACTTTGCGGGTCCAGTAGACGGCTACATGTTGCTCAGAATCGTAGACTCGCACAGCAAGTGGATTGAGGTGGCGCCATTATAGACGGCCACAGCGGAGTCTACCATACAGGCCTTGCGCGCGATTTTTGCCCTGTTCGGACTGCCCCGGACCGTAGTTTCGGATAATGGTCCTCAGTTTGTTAGTGCTGAGTTTCAGGACGTTTGTTCGCGCAACAACATCCAGCACATGCGCACGGCTCCTTATGTTCCCCAGTCGAATGGTTTGGCTGAGCGAGCAGTGAGAACCGTGAAAGAGGGTCTCAAGAAGTTGAAAGAGGGCAAAATGCATACTAGGTTAGCCCGGTTCTTACACAGCTACCGCGGAACGCCAGGAAAAGACGGGAAGACACCATCGCAAAGATTAATGGGCTACACCATACGTTCACGAATTGACACGCTACTACCCATGACGTTACCAAACACTCCGGATGATATAACTAACCCCTTTATTCCTGGACAGACAGTGTGGTTTAAGAACCAGAGTCCCGGAGACAAGTGGCTTCCCGGCACAGTAGAAAGAACCAGTGGTCATCGTTTGGTACAAATCAGTTCGCCAGCGGGTCAGCGATGCCGCCATGCAGACCAAGTTCGTCCCCGCGATAGCAACTCAGAAGTCCAGGCACGGATACCCCAGGTGGACGTGACAACTGATTCTGCCGCTGCGTTCCCGACACCCCAACAACCACAACCGGTCGTCACCTCTGAGCAAGAAAGTCGAGATCCACTCGAACCAGCAGAAAGAAGATCACGTCGAGATCGGCGTCCACCTGTTCGTCTTTTTTATAGGGGGAAAGGAGTGTTGGGAAGTGACGATGCAGCAACAGAGTAATGACTGACAGCGACGTAATGGCGCGAGCAAGGCCAGCACCGCTCGCACGTGTGGGTTTCTTTCTATGTCTGTTTTCTTCTTATTTATTCAAGCCTTCCTTTTCTGGCAATAAACCTCAGTTGTCATCATGCTGCCACACGGGTCGGTCGTGTCCACTTTATAGCATTTAGTATACAGTTTCCTAGACAGCATGGAGTTCAAAGCATTACCGTAACGCTGTAACCTTGTCGTGTCGATCAATGTTGCTTCGGAAACAAATTGGAGACAGTTTACTACACAACGTTGCGATTTTTGGGTCTCTACTACACTGATACCGCGTTGCATAAGGAACATGTCGCGCGCTGCAGTTGCTCTAGATTTAAGTTATGCCGCCTAGAAAACATTCTAGCTTCAGTCTTTTCTCGACTTTTATTGCACAGTTCAACAGGCAGCCTGGTGTTCGAAACAGTAGCGTAACGCTGCGTGTTTCTCGAGTCAATCACGGTTGTGTCAGAGACATATTGGAGACTGTAGCGAAAAATCTCCCAACACAAACACAACATTCGAAACATTCTCGCAACATATCTACAACAAATCATCGTTACTTGGGGATTGATTGATTGATTGATTGATTCATTCATTCATTCATTCAATCATTCATTAGGAAATTCGGCTTTCACAAGGTGGAAATGCAGAATATACGATTACGGATTAGAGGCTGTTTCGGAAATAGTTCCCCACTCACTAATAGCGCAAAGCGATGAACGACTGGGGAAAATGTTGAGAAGTGTCGCACACATTGAGCAGCTCCATAGCATCGTAAATTTCCGTTGAAAAGTTGACAATAATGACTCCGCATTCCTTTAACTTTTTTTGACAAGGCCCTATAAATTTATTTATACTGTACGTGTCTCTGCCGGCTTGCATAAATTCATCATGATGTTGAGTTAGAGAGATGGCACAGATGACCACGTTGATGTCGAGTGGCATGATTATTCCAGCAGAAAAATAATTAGATTGTAACCGAAAGGATTCCCGCAAACGTATCATTAAAAGAAAGAAAAAACAATTTCGCTCCGTCTAATACATGCATTGCGAGTGTCAACTTGAAAACTGCACCGATAATATAGCCTTCTTTTATCAGAAATTGCTCCAATTGATTGAAGCTTCTAGCACTTTCCTAATCAATGACTGACGTGAACACTAAAGCAACACATTCAACAAAGTAATCTTGACGGTTAAAGTACTTAGGGCTCAAACCGCTTCGTCCACTCTATGCAAATAACTGAACTCTCGTGTTCCAAACTGACAGACTTCCGAGTTTAAATAATGGAACGAATAATTGAGATTGAATTTGTTTTTAATACAGCGACCACTGTCATTTGCGCACATTCACAGGAATTTCTCGTGAAAATCAAGGACACAATTTGAACTTCCTCTCCCACGCTCTCAATTTCAAGGGGAAAATGTTTAAATTAGTTTTAGAAGTGGTCTTGTTTCACCTAATTGCATTAATTAGAATTTGTTTATTATTTTGGGCGTATTACTCTAAGCTAAGAATAATAGGTCATACTTCAAAGGCTCCAAAACATATTCCACCGAACATATCACTCGATGACACGGAAAGTGTCGTCTCGCGCTGGGAGATCATACAGGCCCCAGAGAAGTTTCTTAGAGTCAATGTCTCTCGAAAACTTTCAGGGGACATCTCAAGAGCCGGCTTCTTGAAATGTCTGTTAGTGTTTTCTGAGGTTCGCGGATATTTCTTTTTGCTTGTTTAAAACTTGTCGTTTCTAAGGAAACTTTCCACGCTAAAGCACCGAAATTGAACAAAAATTAATGTTCACCATGTACGTTGCTGCTGTAGACTTCTTCAACACTTGCTTGCCTTCCAACCAAACTTGTACGTAGTTCAACTACTCTACTCAAGTTACTGTAGTTGAACTACTTTTCTGAGTAGCTTAGTAACTTGCAATTACATTTTTATTTCGGCAATTAGTAGTTTACTTTAATTACTTTTTCCGAGAAACTCTTACTGAAGTTAGAAATTAATTTGAATGTTTAGTGGTTGTTTTGCCTATCAACAAACATTCCTGCACAAAAGAGATACGATGCTCGAAGATCAGCTGATATTTGCAAAGGGGGCAGCATATGGCGTAGGAAGGGGGGGGGGGGGGAGAGAAAAGGGTTTGCAGAGTCCGAGAGAAATGGATCAAAACCTCTGTACTTTCTTTTTACCATAAAAAACATATAAAATTAACTTCAAAAGTATCTTCAAAAGTAATTCGCTCCTTTTTTTACGGTGATTAGTAATTTTCTCAAGTATTTTCTATTCGGGAATTTCTACTCTAGTCAAATTATTTTTCAAGTCAATGCTCGGTAACTTAACTTACTTACTTTTTTGAGTTACTTGTACATGTCTGCTTCAAACCGCCCTTTGACCTTGAAACGCGTCAAGGAGAATGTGTAAAAAGCATCAATAAAGAACTCTGTGGCCATCCACCCGCCTGGCTTCAGTTAGAAGAGCCTTGAACAGGACCGCAATCATAAAAGGCTTTTCTCCCTCGCATAAGGAGGGTGGGTGGGAGGTGACACTTACATTTTGTTTCTCTAGGACAGTCTTTTACAACGAGCTCACAAACAACAGCTCGTCTAGAGACGGGAATTTAAAGCGAAAACAATTAATTTTCCGACATCTTTCTTTAAACTTCTAGAATTTGCCTAAAACCAATGTAGTCAAGGAGAGCATCGCGTATAATGGTTGCGCACTACAAAAAATGTATATGGGCGCCTAATGTTTTAATATTATGCGCTATATCTTAACCAAAAACGAAATCACTGAAGGAAGCGTTTTTATGAAAATTCTTTATTTATTTCACTGAAATCCGGTGTAGGTGCCAGCTATGATACATTTTTATTTTATTTCTTTTTGGAAACTAATATTTGAATTGCGCCTTTGTAAATTTACAAATCCCCGTATTGTTTCATTTAAATCAAACGACAAAATCTCAATTTCATACAGAAATGGCTATATTGCGAGGAAGGAAACGAATGTAAGACAAGATTCCAGTAGCTTTGAAAATGACCAAAACGTTCAGTGCGCTTTATTTGTTCAACATACCAAAAAAATTGAAAACCTTTTTTGTTGTTCTTGGAGAAATCATTTTTTAGAGAGGGGTCTCTCTGGTTTTGCCACCATGAGCCCGTCTCATAGGCGACTCACGCTGCCGTTTGCCAACGAGGCGTCAGCGCTCTGAGACGCCGACAGGTCTTCAGCGACAACCACAGAGGTCTTTGAGAAACCTTTATTATCAAACTGAGAGTCTACTGATCTTGAATGTGGTGCACATTGAGAACAAATCTACTAAATAAACCAAGTGCTAAATTACACAAGCATCAACAAGAATGCTGGGAATGCTATTCCACGCACCGCACGTGATGGTGTATGCAGCAGCTACTTTTCTATAGAAAGAGCCTAAAACAAATGGCATCTTTCACGCGCGTTTGTCAACACTTAATTTTGATTATTTAATTCTAATATTTTACACGCGGAAGGCGTGCTGGTGCGGTGCGTGCGGCGGTGTGATCGCAGAGCTTTTGTTGACGCACATAAAAAATCACCGAAATACTAGCCATAAACAGCTTCGATGTAAAAATAATAGCTCTTCAAAACAAATAGTGTTCCTGCGTCATCCCTTTGTAACAAGCAACAATCTGGTATTGCTATGAACAAAGAACAGTCTTCCAAAACGGAAGGTTGCCCAGCGTCATCCCTTTGCTCGTAGCAACAACTTTATCCTGCTATGAACAAAAACAGTTGCCCAAAACGGATAGTTGCCCAACGTCATTCCTTTGTTCAAGATTGTATGGAACGAACTTTGTAAACAACGCGCATGCCTTCGAGCAATTGAATCGAGCTAACGCCTGGCGGAGATTTGGTGTATTTTTGAGAAGAAGCGGAATATGTTGCAGTCAGCCTTGTGGAATCACCATGTTTATGTAAACTACTTTCACCTCAAAAACCTGCCATCTCAATTTTCAGAGGCTTATAGCATTTACTTTTCAGAGCCTATACAGATCTTCGTAAATGCGAATTTTGTTTTTTGTAATAAGTACAGTGAAAATAAGAAAGCGTATATTTTAATCTCGTACATTTCTCAAAAAATACAAAATTTTAAAAGTGAAAAATTGAGAAAGCCTTTATACTTTTCAACAGTGTGGATATAAAATGATTACCACAAGCAAATCGAACTCAAACTAAATCAGCCCGGTGCTGATTTGAAAACATTGTGACGAATTCAGCCTGTTTAAATAATAATCACATTTAAAGAGATAAACATAGAAGAGGCATTTATTTTCTACTTTTTTTAAGTACTTTTAACATATCATGTACTTCAGTTTATTTTGTATTTATCCGTGTCTTCAGTGAGCCACCGCCCAGACAGCACACGACGTCGGCATATACTGGCCAGCATTGGCCTATCTTGGCCAACGGCTTACCAACCTGGCAATCGCTTGGCTTAGGCTGGCCAACATTGGCCTGTCTCAGCCAAGGCTTACCAATGTTGGTAATCGATTGGCTTAGGCTGGCCACATTGGCCACTCTCCGCCAATGGCTTACCAACTTTGGCAATCGGTTGGCTTAGGCTGGCCAACATTGGCCTGTCTTAGCCAATTGGTTACAAACATTGGTAATCAATTGGCTTAGGCTGGCCAACATTGGTCTAGGTTAGCCATGAGTGCCAGCATTGGTAATCGATTGGCTTAACTGGCCAACATGGCCTGTCTTAGCACACTGGTTACCAACATTGGAATCGATTGACTAAGGCTGGGCAACAATGGCCTCTTAGCCAGTGGCTTTCCAACGTTAAAATTAATTGGCTTAGTTTTTTAATGTGCTGATCGCGCACACTGAAACAGTCTGTAGCTATGGCTCCGGGGGGAACGATTCTTCTATTTTCACACGCACAGCAAGTTAGCAACTGAATTAGAACGCTGTATGCATTGCGAGCTGTAGCAATTTGAACGTCCACGAAGAAAAACGCCGTAGTCGGTGACAGGTTAAAAGTAAACGGTGGGGAGGAGATCGCCTCCTCCCGATCTTTCGCTCTGCAAACGTGGAAAGAGATGGAGGAGCTTTTACCACCTGCCACCGACTATAACTAATGCGCATCATCACAAAACTGATAGTTATGATCATAAATTCCACACAAAATACAAGATGCACGCTTCCTTCGATTTGTGTGTATGTTTATAAGCAAAAAGCATAGTGCCTCTTCTCTTATGCCCATTTAGCGACGCAGCGAGGAAACATTCCCAAAAAGGGGGGGGGGGGACGCAGGGTTCAAACCCGAAAGCTCCACCGCATCCCCAGTATCTACGACACGGGTGTATTTTCAGCTATCGTGATCTTGAAAATCTCAAAGCAACCCGCTTTGCTGAGCCGCAAAACACGCCTATAATTCAGACCGAACGGACAAAATTGAAAATAAATAAAAGCACTCCTATTTTTTAGCAAAATAAAACCTAAAAACAAATATCCAGCGATTAATTAAGCATTTACATGCCTTCCGAATAAAAAATCACGTTGAAATAAATCTCGGACATACTATGCTTGAGGTAGGAGGGGACATATGTTGATGCGCATTTCAATCTGCAAACAAAGGTTATCAGGCACATATAACAAAAGAAGCTGGGGCATTTTGTCTGCTTGCCCAAAATGACTTCAAAGTGCGTACAAAATACAACTGCAGTAATGACCACGGAAGTGACAACGCCCGCAGTAATATAAACTGTAATAGAGCCAATGGTTACCAACGTTTGCAATCGATTTGTTTAAGCTGGCCACCATTTGCCTGTCTTAACAGTGGCCTACCAACGTTTTGATTGATTGGCTTATTCTGGCCATCAGTGCCATCTTAGCCAATGGCTTCCATCAGT
>JABSTQ010000378.1:0-28752 GCA_013358835.2 Ixodes persulcatus
ACGATAGATTGACTAAATGGAATTTATACCAAAAAGTGGAACAGAGAAAAAATGCGTTCAAAGTGCTCCAAACCCTACCTTTTCTTTAGATTCAGTGGGCAGAAATGATTTATAAAAATTTAACTATGCAGTGTAAAGTAGTGAAAATTTATGGGGAATACTAAAAAAATGTTGGGGGGTGTCAAAATATGTAATTGTTCAAAAATCATGTTTTTTGCCAGAATTTTTTTTTTTCTGGTAGTGTCCCCCCCTTAACAAAGTTTTGTGTTTTGTATTTCTCTTGGTGTTTTGTGGTGTTCTGCTACCTGATGGCTACGAAAATGCCATAGGGGTTGTGCAGTTGACTGCACGCTTTGATTCGAGAGCATCTCCGTCAAATAAAGACAACTGCAGGCTCTGGCCGTCGAGCGTAGCCCGGGGCTCTATTGTGGCCAGTCGCTTCAAATACTGGTTGATTTCACGCAAGCAGTTGGAATCCTCGCTTTATTTTTATATCAAGGTGGCACACACCGGTCTCTTTCAGCGAGTGAAGACACTGGCATTTAAAGATTAATCGAAACAATAGTTTGTCTGCCACTTTCAAACGTTCAGACAAAGGAAAATATTACTAAATTTACATTTTAGTTTGAGGCATATGCTTCCATACGTGCCATACATGAAGAGTTGCTGACTATTTTCAGACATTAAATAATACAGTATTATATTTTGTTTTTTAAAGCAAAATGCTTTTACTCACATTAAACTTTGGACGCTCGCAGGTTTGTGACCAGACAGCTTATATGACGGTCTTGATCAATCATCAGCTGAGAAACCCACACACAAAAGAAAAAAAAATAAATTTTAAGAATGTGCCTGGAGAGGACTGAGGATTGGGATCGTTTGACGTAGAACTGAACCTGGGAATCCACAAGCCGGCACTTTGCCCGAAATAACCATAGAGCCACAAAAGCTTTTTCTTTTGTTTTGTTGTGCAATAAAGTGTCTCTTCATGAAGCAAGAAATGAGACATAGCATCAAACTATTGGTACCATCCTCTCTATTTAATCCTTTGCTTACGTCGTCATGCACGACGACGCCTGTCTGCTTGGTATGTCCTACGAGCTTCGCATGATCGGCAGCAAGTTGGACACAAATCTTGTTTCCTTATCTTATCACCTGGGTTTTAGAATCTTGTACAGCCTTTTTAAGTCCGCATCTGAGACGTCTCCACGTGAATATCATTCCTGAAATTGCCATTGTAGGTTGACGTTGCAATCGTGATATCTCCACTCGTCGGCGAAAATGCACGGCTTGCATTTTGGCGGATGCAAGCACAAGTGGCACAATCCTCTGCACTCTTAAAGGGCCACTCCGGCACATTTTCTTGATTTTAGGGTTACGTTGCTTTTCAGTGAAGGAAGTGTTCCTGAATTACGAGGTGTCCGTTTTTTTCAATGCGTTCTACAGTCTTGTAGATATCCTATCTCAAATTTTTGTCTGGGGTGTCTACGGCGAAACCGAAACTACCGGCATGATGGCAACCCTTGTGATCAGCTGCATGGCCATCGTGTTACGTAAAGTTTGTATTGCGATACCACAAAACGTACGACTGGCCTAGTCTAGAGAGCAGTTCCAATCAGTCGAGTAAGATGCTACTGCTGTTTACTGCTTTGCTTTGGAGATATGAAATATTTGTAGCAAATATTACTACACATTCATAAAGTTGCCGGCCGAAAAGAGAGTTTGCCACGATGAATGCAGGCTCAGAGCGAGCCCGCAGTTTGAGAAGGACTACAATCTTGGTGGTGTGCAATGCACGTTGCGGAAGTGTTCTGGAGGCTAATCGTAAGTAAGCTTGCGCTGAGCAGGAAGGGACTAATCTATGGCCACCAGTGAATGCCACCTTCAGCGCCGCAACGCGCTTGAGTGAGCAGGGAGTGAATGCTTGATCTCCATGCGTGATTGCTGAAGAGCGCTTACAAACTATGGCCGCTAAAACATACCATAACAAGTAGAGATCGCCTGCTGGAAGGGCTAATAACTGAGTGAAAAGGTACAGCGAAAGAAGCGGCAGTATGAATAAGAAAGCTCCTTAAAAACGGAGATGACATCAGGGCACAAGGTTACTTGACAAGCAGCCAACTTGCTGAATGCCCGCTGTGTTGCTGGTGGTAGCATTTGACCAGCTTGAACAGTCACGACACGCAGGCAGTTAACGAAGCAACGTGAGCTGGTGGACGCACTCACTTCCCATTCACAAAATTATTTTCAAAGGCTGCTTACGTCTTGAAATCTCTCTTCTAATTTTTTTTTGGAGACAACGGAGAAGCTCAGAAAAGATACTGCAAGATTCTTGATCCGTGTGCCCCAGTGACTTCAATGTTGGAAAGTGATCAAGCTTTTGCTGTCCTATCTGCCGAGGTCTTCTTCATGGTTGAACATACAGCTTTGGAAACTTCTAGCAGGCACTTTTTGATGAACTAGCCATCGCTGAACGGTTTCAAGGATTTGGCAATAAGCTCAGAGACAATAAAGCTCGCTCTTAATGTTTCGTCGCTTGTCTGGCCGGCTTTCTGAAACAGGTCTTGCTGCTTTCCCCGCGACGTCTTAAGTGGAAGAACTGCGTTCTCACAGATTTTTCCAGCGAGCGTATCATACTTCTTGCCCTGGCATGACTTGAAGTGTCGTTTGACTTTTTACTTCTTGGGCACAGAAATGGCCTGCTGGGAAATCAAACACAATATTTTGTCCCGCGATTCTGTGAAGTAGGCGAGTTCCCACTGCTCTTGTAACGCTCGCTTTCAATTTTGCACTTCTCGTCTTCATTTTTGCGCTTCGGAGATGACTTTGCGAATGACATTGCATCATCCATACAATTTGTTGCATATGTGGAATGGAGATCGAAACTAAGGAACACCTGGTTTTGAGGTACAAAATGCTTAAACCTGCCCTCCCTGAGGGGAAACACGCGTAGAGGGAGCCCTGGGTTCCGGTGGAGAAGATGGAAGTGTGGATTATAGAAAGGTTCAGGTAACGAAAAGGAGGTGAAAGCATTGGCGGGAGGAGACTAGAGAAAACTGAAATTCGTAAAAGCAATTAGCACAACTAGAAACAGGGAAGACACGAAAATTAGGACTCCCTCCCGTGTAGCTCCTGCTCAACCCTGTCTCTCAGTGGGTTTGGAAAGAACCCCAACAAGGTTGACCAAATTGGCGACTCCCTCGCAGAGGGGAGAGGGTGAGGGTGCGTTTTTCTTTTGTTGTTTCTTCTTGTATTTGCCCGACCCCCAAAGGTCAGCATCGAGGTTCTTTCCCCCGGCCCGGTGACTGTTGCAGGGATGTAAAAGGAAAGAAATTGGGTGTTTAAGTGGGGGAGGAAAGCATTTTCTTGGGCTAGGTGGCGCAAGCTATTGCCCTTTACAAAGGGCAAAGCCAATATCATCCATCCATCTATCCATCCGCAGCTAGAGGAAAAAGAAGCCGTACAGCGTCACCTAGCAGTAGGACTTAGCAATACTCAAGTAGCTCTGCCAAACCAAGCCAATTCATGTGCAGCCAACATAGAATCTAAAATGGTCGCTTCTCGGTGGTGTTTCCCGCTGATCGCTTGCGACGATTTTGTCCAAACAATTGAACTTTTGGACTTCAAGCTGTACTAAACATTGGTCGTGAATATGCACTATTTCTATTGGGTAGGTCACGGTTCCTCCTTTAGGTCCGAAATATTACACAAGTCCAAATTATCAGCGTCTGAAAAATCAGTCGGCGACTGTATCTTCAAATCTAGCCCTGTCTGTGTTTTTGCTGCTCTGTATGTTTGTTGTTAAGACTCCTGTCCTGGCCTGAGCCAGCAAAGTGCTCCTTCTGGAATTATCGCCTGCCAAGGCCTAGGTTACCGGACTGATCTTTGACCAAAACGTGGCTGCCTGTAAATGTGCATAAACTGAAGAGGCTAGACAAGCTAGAAAAGTAGCCATACATGACAAGTCTGAAGAACATCATAACATAAGGAAAGGTTACACATTAGGCTGGAAAGCCCCAATAAATTGAGCCATTGTTCGGTGCCAATGTCTTATGCCTTTTGGAAGAAGCGCAACCAACAGTCAACAGTAGTGAAACTCTTGGTGAACTCTGTAACCCAAGGTCTTAACTAACCTCTTTTCTTCTATTAGTGGACCCCTTTGCGTCCGTAATAATGAAGCAAATCCAGTTTGTTTCCAAAACTAGCTGTCCATAGTCTGGATTGCCGGTTTTAATATTCACGAGGCAGAGTTGCATGGGGAGGAATAGGTCCCTCAAAATTGTGTCGATATACACTCCGTGCAACGCAACCAGCGCGCCACCGCGCGGCCATTACCGAAGGTAGGCGGTGAGAACCCCAGCAAAACGAAACCATGTCGCATACATTGGTACGCATTGAAGTTGGAGCGTGGGTGCTCTGGGTTTACAGCATGAACCGCTGCATCGTTAAGTGCTCCAATAGCCTATGCGTCGCATCTCGAGGGGACAAAATTTCTGTTTTTCAACTCATTGATGTTATGTGGGACAGGGACAACGATGAACCCGTGCCGCACGACACGAGAAATTTGGTCTCGTGATCGTGTCTGCCACTGTGTAGGCACGGCTGACATATTCTACACTGCCGATTTGTGCTCTGCATTCTTGTACCAGTAACGCCTATATATGTTAGCGCAAAAGGGACGAACTGAAATGCCATCCCAAACTCGCGGGTATGCAGTGCCAATTACATTGGAGGAATGCCCTCCAAAGAAGTTTCGTCCCTATCATACATGTCAATGATATTTTTGACTACCGTAATATCCCGAGTCATCGCCCATCCCCGAGTCATCGCCCACCCCAATTTTTGGGCCAATATAGATTTCTAAAAAAACACCGAGTCATCGCCCACCCCTTCAAATACCCCAACGCGGACTCCGCGATCTGCAAACACTCATCCTACCCAAATGACGCGGCCGCAGACCTTACAGTTGGAGGACGTCCGTGACAAAGTAAAACGGAGAGAAAGGCCCTCTCTTTGCTTACGCATTTTTCGCGTGAGCGACTCCGAAGTGGTAGTGTATCCATGCGAAAAGAAAACGATGAAGATAACAAAATAAAAGTTTGTTTTGCTTACGAAAATGTCGATCCGACAAAAAAAAAAGAATCGGAAAGATAACACAAGCATTAACCCAGTCAGAAATCGCGAGGTAAGCGTACGCCCCATATTTTGGGATGTAACCGCGGAGTGTAAGGTCGAAGTCTGTCTCCGCCGAAGTAAGGTCTTGCGCGAACCCCCTCCTTCTCCCCGCACGTCGCGACCGCGGTTGTGCAATGTTTTAGACAAAGCCAACAGGTAAATAAAGCTTTTCTGGAACGCCCTACACAGACGTTAGTAGAGCGTCCCAAACCCCCATTGATAGCACGCCGTGCACGGACGCACGCATGTACGCAAAAAACAAGGAAGTTGCGCAAGAGCTTGTGATTGACAAGGCGCCCGACTTGGCCCGACGCCAAAGTATTTGCCACGCGATCGCCGGCTTTTCCGCTTTCCCAGCATCGCTCTTGGTCGCTTCTTTGGTCCGCTCGCGCTCGCTCGCTCGTTGCGCCTGGTTGGTTTTTCTATTTTCTTGCAGAATTTCTTTCTTTTCTTCTCTTTTTTTTTACTAACTAGGAGAACATAGTGGTGACGTGTTTTCACGGAACAAACGTTCGTGCTCTATGCAGATCGGTGGTGTTCCTAGCGCGTATGCAAGCAACGGACTTCGCGGTAGTAAAACATTCTTTCGTGAGCATTTTTTCTATAAAACAATAAAACTAAATCGAGTTTTGAGTTTAATGTATCTGTTGCGTAGCAGCGCTAGATACAGAGAGAAAACTGGGCGGCTTTTTCCGCTTTTATTAACTTTTTGTGCTCACCCACCGAGACATGGCCCACCCCACTTTTTCTATGAATTTCAGGCGGCAGGGGGGTGGGCGATGACTCGGGATATTACGGTAGTATGACATGCAGTTTGTACTTCATGAGGGAATATTCGAACGGTACTAAAAGTGACTAAAATGAATCTAAGCAAAAATACAATGAAACTTGGAATCACTGGACAGTTTACGTTTGAGTATGACAGTTTATGTGGTGTGCTTTCTTTTCATTTATGTGTACCTCACAAGCGCCCCAAGGGGCATACATGAGGGGGGAAATTGAGCAGTATACAAAGAAAACAGAACAGTAAAAATATGAACAAACATCATGCAAAAAATACTATATAATGAAAACACGTTGGAAACCATACATATCAATTTACGCAGTATATAGCACACACACTTTTAAATTCGTCGACATTTACTAAGGGCACAATGTTAGCTGGCAGTTTGTTCCAGTTGGGAATTGCCAACTGTAAGGGTGATGTCTGGAAAAGTTTTGTATGTTATGTTTTAATAGTATCTTATGCTGATTCTCAAATCGAGGAAAAATACTGTGTGGTGGCTTTAAAAGTTTAAGCTTGAGGAGTGGGTTAATATAATACATGTTATGGATGAAGGTTAGCCTAGAAAGTTTTCTTCTGGTAGAGACGAGTGGCAAGTCTGATTTTTCTTTCAGCTGAAATACGCTTGTGTGTCGAGAATAATCTTAAATAAATCTGCTTGCCCTGTTTTGAATTGACTCAATTTTTTGATCAGCCTCCTTTTGGACGTGGAAATGCCAACACCCCGGGTCCTGTAGCTGACAACTTTTTTTTCTCGGCTTTGCAACAACCTATTGTAAAGTTGTTTGAATCGAAAGTATCTTCCACTAGTCCCTTACTACCTGTAAAATGTCCACCTACCACGACGAGCGGTATTCTCTTGACAGACTTTGACAGTCAAAACTGGTTCTCATTGACATACGCCGCCCAAACCAAATTTTCATCTCATCTCCCTATGCCGCCTCTCAGTGGCGTCACAAGGGGGGGGGGACGGACCGCCCCGGGTGCAGCGCTCAGGGGGTTGTCGTGGCGAGCCACGAGAGCGGGGTGGGGGGGGGGGGGAATGGAGAGTTGCGGCGGCCCACACGAGAGCGGGGGGGGGGGAAGGGGGGGGGGAGGAAGAGTTGCAGCGAGCCACGCGAGATCTGGGGGGGGGGGGGGGGCACGGCGGGTGCCGCTGATCCTCGTGACGCCACTGCCGCCTCTGTTTCGTATAATAAATGTGTCAAGTTACGGTCATGCCCAAGTACCTGTCTGCCGAAAATCTACCTCACACAGCCAGGTTATTTTACAACAGCTGACCGCAAAAGCCTTTGACGGTCAAACTGTGCGTTAGGTGACAACCTTTTTGTCACAGTTTTGGAACCACCTTTTGTAAAGTTGTTTGAATTGGAAGTACAGTCCAATTTTCCCTTCCCTGTAAAGTCTCCACCTCACACGAGTGGCATTCTCTTTGACAGCCGCAAACGGTCAAAACTGGTTCCCATTTAGTTACACCGCCCAAACCAAATTTCCACCTGTTTTTCATATGCCTCCTCTGTTTGGTATAATAAGTGTTGCGTAAAGTTGTGGTCATGTTCGAGTACCTGTGTGCTGAAAATCTGCACCTCGCACAGCCAGATTATTAAGCAATAGCTGACCGCAAAAGCCTTTGAAGGCCAAACTCTGTTAGACGACAGCTTTTTTTCTCGGCTTTAGAATCACCTTTTGCAAAATTGTTTGAATTAGGAGTAGTGTCCACTGGTCCCTTCCTACCTGTAAAGTTTCCACCTCCCACGACGAGTAGTTTTTTCTTGACAGCTTTTGACGTTCAAAATCGGTTCCCATCTAGTTAACCCGGCCAAACCAAATTTTCACTTGGTTTCCCTATGCCACCCCTGTTTGGTATAAGTGTGTCAAGTTACGGTCATGTCCAAGTATCCGTGTGCCAAAAATCTGCACTTCGCGCAGCCAGGTTATTATATAACATTTTCGGTCCAATATTGGATATCCCGTACATCTCTATTCCTTTATTCATTCAAAACATAACCTTCACACCCGGTGTCGCAATGAAACTTGGCACACACTTTTCTTAACTGAACACCTCATTCGCCTCCAAATATCAACGTCCAAGCAGTCCTAATTTTCTAGCGACGAGTGAGACAAATTTTCTACTAAGACAATTATGGTGGTGGCCGTCTTGCTTTTCTGAAAAAGTGCTCAAACCCCTTTTTCTACCGCAACTAGAGAAATTAAACCTATTAATGACTCAAACTCAATATATAAGAAGCGGAGAACAGCTAGATGACAGGTGTGGCCCAGCCCTTATGCAACGTCACCCTCAACGTATCGGCTCAAAAAGCATAAGTTCCGTCCGTGCACGCTTCCTCCGCTGCACCTTCGCACGCGAAAAGGTGCTGCAGTCTGGTGAATGCATCTCACAGTCGAACGCCAGTTCCTCCTCTAGTGGCGCTACGCGCGTTTTTCAAAGTGCCCCTATAGTTCCCGCACGCAGCGTATAACATTGCTTCCATATTAGCGAGACATGACTGCATCACTTGTTGAAATTCTTTTACTGCTAACTTGAAGGAAGACTTTCGATCTGACCCACCATAGTCTGAACACTCATTGGCCAATTAGAAAACGTCATATCTAACAATCTCCAGAAATATTGTTTTTGTTCCACTCTTTGAATAATGAGGTATCCAGACCCCAAGAAGTATTCAGATCCAGATTTTTGTTTTTCAAGTCTAAGATTTTCTTGTGACTAAAAGAAAAGAAAGTTCTGAGAAGTCAGGAATACTTTCCAAGGCAAGAAGATATGTAATGTCATTTCGAAATCAAGATTTAAAAAATAAATGATTTTTTTTCTAGGATTTTTACTTTTCAAGGAAAGGGACTCCCTTTAATGTCGGTGCTTGCATTTGAGTGCTTCCGTGAGTCGAATTTCGAAGTGCAGCAAAATATTAAAATGTACAACTGCGGCAAAACTGTGTTAATGACAACTCTGTTCCAAACTAACTGGCTATCTTGGTTGGGCTTTCCTTGTGTATCAATACATATGGTATTTTCTTCTAGGTGATGGAGCCACATTGTTGGGAGAGACCAGCTACCCACTGAAAGTCACCGAGGACGTCTGGTTCAGATGCTGTTCCTGCACCTATGTCACCAGGGATCAGCGTGTAATTGTGAACCACCTTGCTGCCCATGGTGGTGAACAATCCAAGTGCCAGCTTCCTCCCATGTCTTGCTCTAAGTTCCAAGTGATCGGCAACACTCATAAGCACAAGAGTGAAAAGTCATTTAAGTGCAAGCTCTGCCCTAAAGAGTTTGCTTATAATTCCCTTCTGACCTATCATAATTATTTGCACACTGGTGAAAAGCCGTTTAAGTGCATGCAATGCCCCAAAGCCTTTGTTCACAATTCCCATTTAAAAGATCACACCCGAACGCACACTGGTGAAAAGCCATTTAGGTGCAAGCAGTGCACCCAAGCCTTTGCTCGAAATTCCAATTTAAAAGATCACACCCGAACGCACACTGGTGAAAAGCCATTTAAGTGCAAGCAGTGCCCCCAAGCCTTTGCTCAAGATTCTTATTTGAGAAACCATACCCGGACGCACACTGGTGAAAAGCCATTTAAGTGCAAGCAGTGCCCCAAAGTCTTTGCTCGAGGTTCCCATTTGAGAAATCATACCAGAACACACACTGGTGAAAAGCCATTTAAGTGCAAGCTGTGCCCCCAATCCTTTCATCAAAGTTACGATCTGAGAAGGCATAATCGAATTCACACTGGTGAAAAGCCATTTAAGTGCAAGCAGTGCCCCCAAGCCTTTGTTGAAGATTGCGTTTTGAGAATTCATACCCGAACGCACACTGGTGAAAAGCCATTCAAGTGTAAGCAGTGCCCCAAAGCCTTTGCTCATAAATCCCATTTGAAAACTCATACCCGAACGCACACTGGTGAAAAGCCATTTAAGTGCAAGCTGTGCCCCCAAGCCTTTGCTCAAAATTCCAGTCTGAGACAGCATAATCGAATTCACACTGGTGAAAAGCCATTCAAGTGTAAGCAGTGCCCCAAAGCCTTTGCTCAAAAATCCCATTTGAAAACTCATACCCACACGCACACTGGTGAAAAGCCATTTAAGTGCACGCTGTGCCCGAGATCTTTCGCTCAAAATTCCGATCTGAGAAAGCATAATCAAATTCACACTGGTGAAAAGTCATTGAAGTGTAAGTAGTGTCCCCAAGCCCTTTCTCATAATACCAGATTCCCATTTGAGAAATCATACCCGAACGCACACTGGTGAAAAGCCATTTAAGTGCAAGCTGTGCCCCCAAGCCTTTGCTCAAAATTCCGATCTGAGAAAGCATAATCAATTTCACACTGGTGAAAAGCCATTTAAGTGCAAGCAGTGCATCCAAGCCTTTGCTCGAAATTCCCATTTAAAAAATCACACCCGAACGCACACTGGTGAAAAGCCATTTAAGTGCAAGCAGTGCCCCCAAGTCTTTGCTCAAATTTACTATCTGCGACGCGATAATCGGAACGCACACTGGTGAAATGCCATTGAAGTGTAAGTAGTGTCCCCAAGCCCTTTTTCATAATACCAATCTGATCTGCCATTATCGAAACAGTGTTCAAGAACTTTACGGGTGCAAACAATGCTCCAAGAGCTTTGCTCAGTGTAGGAGTTTATTCCCCAGAACCAAATGCACATGTGCGGAATGCCTTGCGGTTGACCTGTAAGCTGAGCCTTGCACTTGTATAATCATTTAACTCGTGCAAAACTTTATGCCTTTCAATCGAAGTATGTATATACCCGAGTACAAGATTGGTCCCAAGGCCTTTGTTCAGATTAATAGTGAAACTCGCCGCACTGAAGCGCTTATGCATAATAAGCCTCACAAATTCCAGGAGCACTCTGTGTTTTGCACCCTAATGCACTCTGGATCATGATTCAGCTCTTGTTCCAAACTCCCTTGAACTAGCTTGAGGTGCGCTCCTTTGAGTGAGGTCTAATATGTATGTAAAAATGTCTATCATTGTTTCTTAACACTACTTACTATCTATGAGGGGGATTCAAACGTTGCAAATGTTAATCTGGGTAACCAAAATTCAATCTTGCTTATTAAAAAAAGGCAGTTTTAACTTTTGCACTGTTTCTTTCAGCTGCTGTTGATTTTGGTACTGAAGTAATGGCTAGTTGACACACTTGGGACTGTTTACGACCGGAGAGGCTAAAAACATGTTTTTAAGCCTCTTGTGAGGGCTTACGACTCTGCAGTGCTGTGCATCCGGTTGTAAGCAGTCACAAGAGGCTTAAAAACCTGTCTTGTCTCAGTCAGTCGTAGTCAAACGCAAGTGTGTGAATGGGCCTTAAGTCGTGTGAAGTAACTTTTTCCAAGATTTTCATTTCTGACATCCTGTACTGTGCTAAGACCTCATTTTAGCAGTTACCTTAGTGGGGAACTAATTGCCGAGCGTGTGTGCAGTTCCTGCTACCGGTTGGTACATCGCTAGTTGAATCCCTCACACTGCCGAGCAGGTTTTTCTATACATTGGCTCTGTACCTATTTTGAATACTGCGTAATGCCCTTTTGGGACTGCATTGACAAAAGTTGTGGAAAATTTGTAACTGACTAACACGCTCATGCTCAAAGTGCTTCTGCCTTCTTTCCTTGCACTGGCATCTTTGTCAGGTATTTATGTGACACCTGCTTTGAGAAATCACTTTCCTTTGCGTTAGGTGTTCCCTGTATTCTCTCGCGCCATGTCCATGTTCCTGGCAGTTGTTTCCATGTTGCCTGGCTGTCTGCATCAGAATTCTGATGCAGACAGCCAGGCATTACAAAGCAGGTACACAAATTCCTTTTGCTGTGCTTTTTTTGTGTAACACAGGAGAGTGGTTTGTTTCTCCTCTTGTCTGATGCTAACATTCTTATATTTTTGAATAGAATGAGAAGGGTCAGTGAAGCCAAGTCTCGGTGAATACTAACTCGGCCATGAATTTGCTTTGTATACAGGATCCTTTAAATCGTTATTATGTTTGCATGCGTAATTAATTTGCACGCGTACCTTTATTGCGGCAATATTTTTCTTTTTACTTTTATGTAGTTTGCATTGAACAACATCTGTGGATGATAAATATGTAATCAGACTTCTGTTTCACTGTTTCTCAGAAATATAGGTTGTCAGTCAAGCTCCCGGAGTGTTGTCTTTTTTTTTTCTTCCATTGCATATCTTAGTTGAAGCAAATGTGCTGCGGGCACAGTAGCTCTTTAGGAGGTTTTCACTTTGCCATCCTGCTTGATGCTGGGATCCCACTGTAGCAGTTTTGTCGCCAAGAAATTGACTACCAAGGGGAAGTCCGTACCGCGGCACATAAGATAAAGTGGCGGCTTCTGGTGTCCGTTCTGACCTTAGCCCAATTCCCGACCTCCAGCAGGTTTACGAAGGAGGTGACATCATGTTTCTCAAATGGTATGAAAAAGAGACGTGGCAGACTAGAGGAACTTTGCACTAATTTTATTGGGCTGATTGTCTTCAGCACGGGCATCTTTGTAATTGCATATTGTTAAAACGACAGTTGCTTCCTTTTGACCATTGCTATCTGGCACTTACGTGACCGCAATATTTTGTTGCACTTTGCACTTGTTCCTGGGTGCTGAGTTGTGGCTCCTGGCTCTCTTCACCAAAATTTATTGATTGGATGTCGTCGTACAAGTCACAATGTTTCTTCTTTATTGTCTTATAGCTTAAGGGACCCTGTTGCGACTTTTTGGCTGGTTTTTAATTTGCACCGAACCTGAGCGCACGTAGTAAGCGTTTTAACTTGGTGAAATTTTTCTTTTCTAGAAATTCACTTTATTTTAGAAGTTTTGGGCAAATTAAAATTACAAGAACAAGGAAAAAATAACCTCCTTCATGTCGTCCGTGGTCCTGGCTTGGGTGGTGTGGGGATTCCTGTGGTCTCCCTTCCCCGATGACTGTGATAACGGCCGCGGGTCGGAACACTCGGCCTCCTTCGCCGTGAGCTCCGACCTGTTCATAAGGCGGAGGGTCCTCTGTCTTGGGGGGTCCTCTGTCTTGGGGGGTCCTCCTCTCACTCTCTCTCTCTCGGGGGGACCGATTTCCGTTCCCCCGCTCGGATGCGATCACGGCTGACAGGCGAGGAGGTTTCACCTCTTGTTTTCCGGCTTTCGGGAAAGGGGACTCGTCCGGCTGATCGCGAAAGAGATAGGACGTGTGTCGGCGACTTCTCCGACGCTTCCCCGGTCTTGGCTCTCCGGAACCCCGCGTCTGGCAGGTAAGGACCTTTTCTTACCTTGCCGGCGCGGGGGGCATTTTGGATGGGGACATAGTAGTTCATTTAGAAGAGTATGTTAATAAATGCTCTTGGACTCTGTCCTTACTCTGGTACGTGTGTCTTCTCTTCCGCTATATTCAAGAGAGCGAGACGAGGTAGACGATCATTGGCACCGACGGAGATAATTAATCGAACCGACCCGCGGTAATGTAGCCCTAAACGTCGTCTATATCGCCGCGAAGATGTGGGGACCGCGCTACTAGGTTTGACGTCTCCTTTGAGATATCGCCGCTGTTGAGACAATCCTTTGGTTACTCTATCGGTACCTGTGTTGGTAGCTAAATGCAGAACCCCCACATAAAATGGCGCCCAACGTGGGGCCACGGCTTCCTTTATCGTGGTCGTGGCTCCTGGCCTCCGTCCCTTTGTCTGGCCTCTTTGCCGACCACCCTTGCCTTTGATCGTCCCGTACCACGAGCGTCCTGATCTCGCCACTTATGGCTCAGCGATTAATGCTGAGTCGGCAACCCACAGTGCCACTCCTTTGAGCGAGCGCAGTGTGATTCGTATGCGCGTTCCTGTTTTGAATTAGCGTGCGTCAAGCAACATTCGTTGTTGTTGCGGGAGACCCGTTGTTCTCCATGCTTGAGGCGAATTCCTTTCACCTGTGTGTATTTGGGTTCCTAGCGCGCCACCAACAACTTGTCCTGAGAGGAAAATGTATATAGAAGTTTTGATGATGTTTTTGAGAACCGGGTGGACTTTTATGTCCGACGGGGAGCGAGGCTTGGCAGAAAAGAGTAGCGAAGGATCAGCAGTGCAATCTGGGAATGTAAATATTCGCGTTTTCTTTGACTCTGAGTAGTCGCGGACACTCAGTTAGAGTCGGACGGTACGCCTGCCAATAACATTGATAAGTAGCTGGTACTGCTACTGACGGGATCCGGGAGCCGGGCCGCGTAACCGTCAGCGTCGAGAAGCAGTTTGCACACTGTTGGCGTGCGCGCTGTATTCACTGCTGGTATTGCAGTGGGCGCGGAGGGTTTTCTTTGGAAAGATTTGTATCTGCCTGATGCCAACGTACTCCCTCAGCATGTTGTTGTTTTTCCAAGAACGACACTAGTTTTGCGTTCATGGTGGTGGCGCTACGCGGTCTGAGGCGCACTGTGACAGTATCTGGGTGGACGAGTGACTCTTCAGACTTTCGGAGGTTATGTTGCTCTGAAACCCGGGCGCCAGGTAGCCAGGGCGCCCTTTGGCGATATCTGTCAGACTCGCGTGATCCAGGTGGAAGAGTGACTCTAAGACTCTTAGCAGTTACGTTGCTCTGAAACCTGGCCTTGCCTCAAAAGAAGGATTCACACCGTTGTGAGCCCTTGATCAAGCCGTATCGAGTGCAAGACATGTTTTTCTAGCATCGGTATGCTAGCTAGCTCAAATATTTTCGAAGCTGGCAGGTTTGAGCGTGTGAGCTGCGGCCGCTTTTGTCTTCCTCCCTGGGCAGCAAGATGGCGGCTATTTTGCGCGGGAAGTTGCATCTTCCCCGCTCGCAGACGCGCATGCGTGGCGGTTTGTTTCTATCCGCCCCTTCGAAGTCCCCGTATCTATTTACCTCGACTTCAGAAGACGGGCCAGCTGCAGACTGTTATTTGTTTTTGGCCACTTATAGTGAACGGACTCTTCCGGTAACTATAAAACCGTGTATTGTAGGCAGCCTCTGTGTTAGCTGCCTGCACCAAGGATTGAGAACTCGGCGTTTTTCCTAGAAGCTCTCTTCCCGGTGTCCAGATTAAAGGGAAGCTGAAGCGGTTTTAAATATGAGAAAAAAAAACACCTAAGCCTAGTTAATCGGCTCTCAGCCATCACGAATATCGTATTCGTTTGGTCATTTTCTGCGCGGATTAACCGGAAAAGCGCCTTCAAAGTGGCGCCGAAGCCACGCCTCTCCGAAGCAGAGGGAAAGGGGAGAGAGGAGGAAGCCCGTCAGCCGGCGTCACGAAAGGACCGGCTGGGGGACCCCGCCGCGGCTGGCCGCGCTTTCCTCGTAGGCTGCTCTAGTGTCTTTTCGAGCCATCGTCGTTCTGCCGCTGCATAGCGCTTGCTATTATCCGTTGACCGGTCATGCTATTGACTCAATCGCCTGACGTGTTGATTGTTCTCTTGTTTGTTCACGGGTTTGCAGAATTCTCGTGGTACCGAACCAACTGACTCGAGCTGTTGCGCGATGCCGTACTCATGTGTAGCCGCCAGCTTTTACGAACAGCGCTCGTCGCAGTTGTTCTTCTCGCTTACCGTCTTTTTCACTTCGTCACCGAGATTTTAAAGGGGTGGGTGGGTATGAGCAAGTAAACCTTTTTTGTTCGAAACGTGTTTCGGACGGCGCATATGAAAACTGTGTACGTTTGGGTTTGGGTCTGAAGAAGGCTCGCCTGAACCCGATACTTTACCGACCATCTTTGAAGGTAAGAAGGCAATTCAGCGCATTAAAAATCAGAAACAAAGAGGAAACGTAATTAGGTAGGAATTGTAGGTCGACTGTTCTAGAAAAAAGCTATTACGTTATTAGAATTGTGCAGTGTGCTAGAAAAGCCGCGATCATTTAGCCGAATAGCGGGTTTCCACTGGCTCTCTTGCGTTAACCGCTTATATTAGTGTTTTAGTGTTGGTTTCTTATATTGTTGAAGTGACCATATTTTCCGGACCGACTCCGGTCCGGGAAATCTAGGAAACAAAAGAAAACAATCTTGGGTAGCGCAAGATCATTTTCTTTTGCTTTTAATCTACTCGGCTATCCAGCCATTTGGGGGAGAAGGGCTTGCTCTAATAAATGGTCATGCCATTCATAATGCGACTTTCACTGTGCAGCTTGTTTTAGCATAAACTTTTTTTTTTACAATTGCTGGCATTATTTGAGGTCACATATTTTTTAAACGTAAACATAAATTTTGTAAAATTTTCCTTCCAAAGGTTCATATTCTCTTCAGGAGAGGTTTTTGGAAATACAAAGCATGTGACCTTCTGTTCTGAATTGAGTTCTTTTTTTACAAGTTACGCAGTGTTTTCCGTATAACGTTTGTGTCATGCAACAATTCTTTGTGTTGTAGAAATGCGATCGGACGATGATTATGCTTGGTGGTGGTGTGATGCAGTCAACAAATCTTGGTAAAAGTATGCGAATGTAGAGGCCCAGGAAGCTTTCACCAATGCCACCAAGCGAACTGCGCAGGCGCGCGCATTCCGGAAGTGGTACCGCCGCCATGCTACTTGTAGTCATCGCTTTCCGGCTTCTCGCCTACATAGGGCTTTGCGTACATCGTAGATGATCGTTTGGAACGCCCCGGTATCAGCTTGGATTCTTCTGCATGTCTGTACTTCATAAAATTGTGTTGGTTGTGATGTCTTAATTTGTCAGCAAGCGCAGAAAAGCAGTTGCAGTCGTTTTATCTCTTTAGAATCGCTTTGTCGTCTGCTTCGGCGTCGTCTGCTTTTTCGTCTTCGTGAACGCGTGAGCACACTGCCGTTCACGCAGTGGTCCCACTGCGGCCGCAGGCAAAAAAACAACGACGCCACTACTCGAGCTTTCCGGCTGCTCGGATGTCTCAATTAACTTGGAAACTGAGCATCTAGTTGAATGGCAAAGAACACGAAAATTCGAGGGACCATCGGCTTTGTGTAGCACCGTGGAACAGTGTCAAGTGTGTTGGTGAAAAACTGAGCTTGGTAGTGTTCAGTCTTGTGCATAACGATTAATCAACAATGAAGTAAGAGGAGCTAAATAGACTTTCTAGGTGAACGATAGTTTTCTAAAAGTTGTTTCATTCTGGTTGACAGCCTGGTCGCCAGGGTACAGATGAACTGCGGGGAGAAGCCTGCACACAGAGAAGAAATGATCTACAGAAAGGCTATGCCTGATGCGCCGTAACAATTGTCACCCCTCAAAAAGAAGCAGTCATGCAAGGTAGCTGAAAAGTGGGGGTGGAGATGATTTTTTGTGTACAGTTTCTATTCAGTTTCGTTTTGTTTGCGCAAGCTCCGAACGCTAATGGCGCGTTCACACTGGAAGCGGATCCGCAAACGCGAAGCGGATCCGCGCGTTCTCAACCGCAAAGCGGCTGAGATCGAGCGGCGCGTTCACACTGGAAGCGGATCCGCGTTCGCGAAGCGGATCCGCGCGTTCTCAACCGCAAAGCGGCTAGGATCGAGCGGTTGGAGCGCGTTTTTGCCAACCGCTTCGGGACCGATTTCTCCCAACCGCTTTCACGAACCGCAAAGCGGCAACCAATCACAACGCGACGCTGACGTGACGTCAGTGACTTTCGAAACAAGATGGCACCCTTCGCCGGTGAGGCGTCCAAGGCGGTGTAGTCCCAGCACTGTAGTCCTAACTTTCGACAAATCAACGGAGAAACGTGATGTTCACGTCCGTCACTTGGATTCGCCGCGAAAAGAATTGAGTCGTAATTTTAACGGGCTTCGCACCGGTGATTTGGTTCGGGTAAGAGTTTGTTTATTATTCCGGGTGCCACAGCCCAAGCTCGCTGCCTTGTTAGTCTATGTCCGTAGAACGTCGGAACCCGCCCCTGATCGACCGAAATGTCAGTTTTGCTACCCACTAAGATAGTCGCGTGAACTATTGAAAGCTTTCGACACCGTGCGTGACCACCACGAAGGCCGATAGAGACGTCGTGAGCTTGATTGCGTAGCCAACGTACTACCGCGGAGCGGGCAGGGTACCTGCGCTAGCTCGACCTGTAACGTTTACTAACAAAATAAAGGGAACCTAATCAAGGAATAAAGTGTACGTACCAGACAATGCAGAGGTAATGCATACGGCGTTTATTTGAGCTTAATGTCAAACAAACAGTAGACTCGATCGACGTGCGAGTAACGAGAGGACAGTCCGCCACCAACGACGCCACGACCAGCTAGCACCGAACACATTCCCCTGCACCACGGTCCACCCCACCGCTCACAACTTCGAAAATGATAAGAGCGAACAACAACGAGGGGGGAAAATTGGCCCTCTATCCCGAAAACAAGGTCAGCTATTCATGCGAGAAGGGTCCACTTCGGAGAAAAGGTCGGGCGCATCCTGTTCTGAGTCAGCAAGGCGCGCCTAGCTGGGCTTTGCTTGTGGGCGAAGTCGAGGGAATCACAGGCGAGTTTGGCGGGTTCATGCTTCTTTTTTCGCTGCCTGAACTCGTGTTGCGTGCGAACATCCCGGAGAAAAATATTCCGAGTGCCAAAATAGCAAAAGTTTGGCTTTGGATCTTGAATTAAAGTGGATTTTGGATTGTAAAACAGGGTTGCCAAACGCAAGTCTCAAAAGATCACGCGTGATCGCCGAGAAACCGCCAACCGCCTCTCGGTGTGTCTGAACACGGGGTCGCTCGCGAACCGCATCTAGAGCACTATATAGCTCCTACGGAGCAGAGTAGCGCAATCCTTTGATCCGCGTGTTTTGCCGACAACATGGCCGACAGAGCAGCTCGGCGCGAGTCACGTGGTACTCAGGGTTCCAGGAGGCGGCCCGCCCTATGGGAGAATACATGGAGATCGACGCAACACGGCTGATTAAAAAATAAACGGCGAGTTCACACTTTTCAAAACTAGTCTGTCGTGAAGTTAGTAAAGCACTAAACACTTTATCAAAGTTTTAATAATATCGGATGCGTGCGCAAATTTTGAGAAGGCAATTTCCAAGGCAATGGTGTTTGAAGCAGACGATTCTTGCTCGCAGCGGAGATGGGCTTTTTGGGTTGGCTGGAGCGGGTCACGTGAACGCTGTGACGTCGCCGCGTCGTCTGCTGCATGATGCCGCTCATGCAATTTTTTAAAAAAATTACGTCCTTATTTGGCACACAACTCAGCGCAAATTATTCTAAAATGTTTCTTTATTATGCCAAAAACTATTGTCGTTCCATACATCTCCACAATATTGAAGAAACAACGATTTTCTCACGTTCTCCATGCATTTCTGACCGGCGTTGGAACCTCCGGGCGTTCGCCGCTAGTCGCCAAGAGATGGCGTTCAGGATTGCGCTACTGCGCTACCGCATCCGCGACCGCTTCGCAAACGCGGATCCGCTTCCAGTGTGAATGCGCCAGCGCGTTTTTGCCAACAGCTTTCACGAACCGCAAAGCGGCAACCAATCGGAACGCGACGCTGACGTGACGTCAGTGTCTTTCAAAACAAGATGGCACCTGTCGCTGGCGAGGCGTCCAAGGCGCTGTAGTCCTAGCGTTACAGCAGACAAATCAACGGAGAAACGCGATGTTCACGTCCGTCGCTTGAATCCGCCGCGAAAAAAATTGACTCGTAATCTTAACCGGCTTCGCACCGGTGATTTGGTTCGGGTAAGAGTTTGTTTATTATTCCGGGTGCCACAGCCCGAAGCTCGCTGCCTTGATAGTCTCTGCCCGTAGAACGTCGGAACCCACCCCTGATCGACCGAAATGTCAGCTTTTGTACCCACTAGGATAGTCGCGTGAACTATTGAAAGCTTTGAACACCGTGCATGACCACCACGAAGGCCGATAGAGACGCCGTAGCCAACGCAATACCGCGGAGCGGACAGGGTACCTGCGCTAGCTCGACCCGTAACGAGTACTACTAACAAAAGAAATAAAGGACATACTCAAGAAATAAAGTGTACGTACCAGACGATGCAGAGGTAATCCATACGGAGTTTATTTGAGCTTAATGTCAAACAAACAGTAGACTCGATCGACGTGCGAGTGACGAGAGGAGAGTCCGCCACCAACGAGGCCACGACCGGCTAGCACCGAACACATTCCCCACACCCCGGTCCACTCCACCGTTCACAACTTCGAAAATGATAAGAGCGAACAACGAGGGAGGACACTGGCCCTCTTTCCCGAAAACAAGGTCAGCTATTCATGCGGGAAGGGTCCACTTCGAAGAAAAAGTCGGGGCATCCTGTTCTGAGTCAGCAAGGCGCGCCTAGCTGGGCTTTGCGTGCGGGCGAAGTCGAGGGAAGCACAGGCGAGTTTTGCGGGTCCATGTCTTCTTTTTTCGCTGCCTGAACTCGTGATGCGTGCGAAGATCCCGGAGAAAAATCTTCCGGGTGCCAAAATAGCAAAATTTTGGCTTTGGATCGTGGATTAAAGTGGATTTTGGATTGTAAAACAGGGTTGCCAAACGCAACTCTCAAAAGATCAGGCGTTATCGCCGAGAAACCTCCAACCGCCTCTCGCCAACCGCCAACCGCCTGTGGGTGTGTCTGAACGGGGTCGCTCGCGCACCGCATCCGCAACCGCTTCGCGAACGCGGATCCGCTTCCAGTGTGAATGCGCCATAGAGTCGCCCGACGTTGGAAGCTTTTTTTCTGGATCAGTAGCGCCAGCCTAATAGACCACCACAAAATAGGTTAGGGTCGTTTGTTACATTTCTGCCGGTAAGTGTTGCACTTCTAAATTGCATTATGTGGTGTTTTTTTACGTTTCGTATGAAAAAAAATGAAAACTCTACCGAAAAAAGTTGTTTTATTTCAAGTGATGCATATCAAGAATCGCTGCTTTTTTTTTTTTTTGAGTGATTGTCCTGATCTTTTGAAGCACAGTTGTGCTTAAAACATGTCGTCACATTAACAGTTATAACCACCAAAATTCATTGAGCAAAAAGTGTATTCAAAACGGCCTCACCAAACTTAGTGGAGATAGACCAACGGATAGACCGCTACGGAGCGAATGCTCAGAGAGATTCCAACGTACGGAACACTTCGGCACGCTGTGTGTCTCGTGCCCTGTAATCTTACACTTTTTAGCTGACGTGCAATAGGTGGATATAAATTATGAAGCAAATCGAGAAACAAATGGAAAAACGCTATTTTTCCTGCTGCTCTGTCCGGCTCTGTTTACCTTTCTTTGCCGTGCTGCTTTCTTTCGGGAAGACATAATATCCGAGGCCTTTTTGCCTAGTGCAGTTATTGTAACACCGTGGCATACAACGGATGAAGCCACCCATTAAAAACCATGAGTAAACACCCGGCTAAATGTCTCGTGCTAACCCGAAAATTTCCAACCGCCGGGCGGGCGTACAATGCGCATTGACGCGGCCGGAAAACTGGGGAGAACTACAGGTACCAGCATGCAACATGGCAGCGGTGGCGTCGCGCAACTCCTGGTGAGATCGGTCTATTGGCACACATCTCCGCTTTTTCTAAAACTATAATGGCGTAATAGCTTGTGGCAAACAAACTAAACGAAGCAGAGGGTACCGCTATCACAAAGGACATGGCGGTGGCAGAACGGCGACCCTGTCTTATCACCCGTCTCATCTCAGGGAAGCTCTCCCGTCGCCCGAAGCCGATTATACTATCCCTTCAAACCCCTTCAGCCTTGATGAACAATGCAGCCTGCACGCTCACGCGTCCAGCAGCTGGCAAGCACGAAGGACGATGTTTGCAGAATTCTTGTCCTCTGACGACCGTTTTGGGGAGGGTCACGCTAATCCGGCTTGAGCCGTCCCGTAAATAACACTCCGTTTATTGTCAACGTTTTACGTTACAATAAATATCAGTCAGTACGTTCCTGAAGGTATGAAGCCGGCCATGTCGCGTCCGCTCAAGCAGTTCCTCGTATCTGCGTTTATTACTGCGGGGGGTCATTTTCCTACTTTGCCAACGGCTGGAACGCGTACTTTATCACGTCGAGGGTCGTCTGGAAACATTCCTCTTTCGGATCCACCGAAAGATTTCGAAAAATCAGAAGCCGAATCCGATTTACAAGAGCAGAAGACCCGGCGCCCGGCTACTTCCGCGAGCGACGGAGCAAACGAGAATCGGGATGGTCCTTTTATGACGTAGTGGCGCGTCACGCGTCAATGGCGTGCCGCTGCGGCGATCGCTTCTGGTTTCTTCGCTTTTTTTCGCGTTTAGGGATTATTTTGAGTCAAACGGTTGTGATATTTGGACTCAGCAGGCACAGACACGTCAGAATCTCGAAAAGCTCTTCAGCTTCCCTTTGAGCGAGCTCAATTAGTTCTCTTGGTATGTGGACGCGTTTCGAACGGAGGGGCCCCCTTTTATGGTTTCTTCCGGTGTCGAAGCGGGTAACTCTGGCATATGTCCTCTGGCCACTCGTCGGGTCCGTTTCCCAACTGAGCGCCTTCCTGTCACCGTTGACAAACTGGCCGCCCTTTTTTTGCGGTTTTTGTTTGTCGTATGCTCCTGCCCGTTTCTGCCGCCTTTGCGGCCCGAGGCAGGCGAGCGTCAGAGCCGTATATTGAGAGAGTTGGGCCATTGGGAGGAGCAAGGGCCGCCGCCAGTGCCAATTATTCCCCAAGCGGTTATAGCGCGAACTCGAGGTAAGCCATTTGCGCCAATCAGCAAACCGTTACGTCACAACATTAAAAACGACATTGAAGGCGTGTAAGTGAAGCGTTCAATCTGGTTCAGTCGGTGCAGCCAGTGCAGCGGCGGCAGCGGCTGGTCGTCGATTGAGTGCGGCGTGACTGAGAGTGAGGCTACGAAGAAACTGATAAAAAACGCTCCCATAATCGACACGGTAGTCTCTCTTCCGTGGAAATTAGACTTCCCTGTTTGTCAATAACAGGTGAGTGAGCGCCAATCTAATCGAAGACATCGGGATTTCCGCTGACACCGAACGGCTCTGTGCAGCGCCTTGCTTACAAGCTGCATGTACCAGAACCTTTATGCACCAGAGTGGACTGTACAACATCCCGCCCGGTGTCGGAGTGCGCAGTGATAAGCAACTCGCAACCGGCGGAAGCTAGCGGTATCATGCTATCCTGCGAGGGCGAGCACCACGCTTTTGTACCCACCTGCGCTGCTCGAGTGTTCGTCGTGGACCGAAGTGGTAGACGCATCGATCTGAGCCCCGATGAGCGGCGCCGGAAAAGAAGCTACACCTCTGAGCCACACAAGCGACTTGTTTGATACCGTAACCTTTGAAGGGGGCGAGGGAACATCTGGTTTCTCCACCACTTTAATAATTTGTGCCCCGGAAGTATGCTTAGCGGACTCCGGTACCACACCGGGAGTGAAGAAGCTAGATCGAGATGAAGCTCCCCGGGTGTTGCGGTTTTGTCCAGTGGAGGTTGCCTTTTACACCAAGTTCGCGTCATGTAAAGTCACTTGATCGTTTAGGACAAAGACAACTCTCATTTGGACCAGTGCATAGAGGAAGCAGAGCATCAGTAAATATTTTCGAACCACTACTTTAACATCTGGGCGACATCAGTTAATTTGAAAATGTCATTTCTTTTGCTCAGGAGAGACGGGGGTAGAGCATATAGGCCGGAGGCCCGAACCAGGTGGCTGTCATAGTGTATTTACACTAGATTGGTTACAGGTTTAATTACAGCAAGAGAAATACTAATAGGTGATGCGAGCACTGGCAAATGTATCTCAATTTGTTGCTGTAATAAAACCAGTCCAATTGGAGCTTTACCTGAACAGTCATCATATTTAGTTGGATTTCTTTCTTGTCTGCAGTTGCCTATGTGGTCAAATGAGTACCATCCCAGGCTCTACGAGCTACAACACTCAATCTGGCTTTTTGGTACTGTTGCGATTTTCACAAGCGATCTCTGAATTTCTCAGAGTAGAAAGTTTGGGACTGAAACTTGGTATTCCAGTCCTACTCTTGACCATAACTTCAAAAACAGGAAGATATGTGACAAAGAAGAAAAAAGGCTGTTGTAGTTCATTGTTTGCAATCGAGTAAAAAGGCATTTTGGCGAAGTACCTTTTTATATGAGCAGAGCATAAATCTTCCCATATGAGACCTAAAATGTAAAGTTATGTTTGGGCAGACAGGCATGTGCGCAAAGTTTCGTGTCCACATACCTTTCTTGTGCCTGTGCCTTACTCACCTGCTGCAAAACTTTTGCTTCGATGTGCTGGCAGTCTGTCAGTGTGATAATTTTTTTTATTTACCTTTTATGTTTACCTTCTGTCCAAACGAGGTGAATGGGCGGGCAATGTTTTAGCAACACGTGCATAGTGCCAAATGTTTTATTAGCACCTCCGTAAAACTTGCGCTCCTGGCTTTGAAAAAAAATATGCGTTGCAGAGGTGTGCCCACTGTACCAAAAATCACATCTTAGTATGCCTAAACTTCTCTTTCATTAGTCACGGAGTCTACTAGTATAAACTACTCCCAACGAATTATAATGTGGTGCTACATAAAAAGAAACAGACACAGCTACCAGTATGCAAATTTATTTTGAGAGTCACTCACAAAAGGTATAAAACAGCAGAGCAACTTTGTTGGTCAACGGTCAAATGGCGTGCTGGAAAGAGCGCAGGAAATTGCACCAATGATGATACATAGAAGAATAACATCGTTGTTTTGGATGCTCAATTACATCGACAGCGTTTCCTTGGTGAATGCACCTCCTAAATATTGTGTTTACGGAATTACTACGACACTCTTCTACCGACATCCCCTTGTTAAAGCAAAAGCATGACATTTTATTACAAAAAGTGTGAGGCAGTTTCAGTTATCCGAGTACCAATCTTCAGTAAAGCCTTTAAGCTTCTTAGACAATGATTTGTGCGCTCCTTAATTTAAAATTGGCAAGTTTTGATATTTGCTTGCAGACTTGCAGCCTACAGTAAAAAGAAGTGTTGGTATAAACAAGTCCTGTGTCTTTCATCAGTAAAAAAAAAAAGTTTATTTAAAATGTATTAAAAATTACTGAAAAATAACTAACAGTGAAATTTTAAGCCTTATATTGTTCCCATTCAAGCAAGGGGATTCCACTCATAACTCATCCCAAAAAGAACAGAAGAATGATAAATACTCAAGATGACTTACCAAAATGGCACGTCATGCATGTATGAAATCAAAATATGTGGTTAAGGACAGCTTCCCAAGATCAGTGGTATTGTGCTCTTGGTATAACAAACAAATCTTACCACAATTGCTTTATGAACTATGGGTTAGAATCATAATCCCCAAGTTTGTCCATGGGTTTTCAAGAGTTTCGCAGGTACTCGACCAGCTGGCTTTTAAGACAATGAGACTGGCATTCCTACCAGAAGCTATGAGCCGTAAAATATTGAGCGAGCACTCATCAAATGGTTGGAGATAATTGTAAAAAAATATGGGATGGGCACTTTGCAGGTTCCAGAGCTGAAAGTCAAAACGGTGCAACAGAACGCTGCAGGAGCAGTGTTGTGGTCTGGTGGGACCCCTATTTTCTTAAAGCAGTTGCTTGCATCCAGCCAGCTTTGTGCTGGCACTCTCGTGTGAAGCTTCATTGCTTCTTACTGGGGTGTGCATGAAAAGCTTCACCGCTCTGCACCAGCGCACTGGGAAATGTGGTTGATGCGGAGGAGCGCCTTGTTTCACTCAATACATTCAGAAGTTTACTGGCCTGGGTGCTTGATATGTTCTTAATCACTTTTTAAATGTTCAAAAGTGGGGGGCGGGCACCTATTGCGATATGAGCAGATGCTCAGCATTTTATGGCACATAGAATGGCAGAGATAAAAAAGTAAGGCAAATTTTTTGCCTATCACAATGGCGGGTAGTAGAAATGCATCGAAATGATGTGTCATGCGTCCCAGAAAGTTAAAAACATGAATGGTTAGTAGTGACTACTGCTGCATTAGAAGGAAGAAGGAAGGGCAGAAAAGAAGGCAAAGAAGTTAACCTGGGGTATTTTATGCTGCATTAGGTAAGTTATAGTAAAGTTTATAAAACACAACATTTTAGAGACAACATGCTTCCTATAATTTATACAATTTTCGTCACGGCAACATACATACACATCCCAAACATTTAAAATGCTATTGCGTGCCATTGTAAATAGGGTGCTATGGCAACAATTTAGGCATCTCTCTTCACTTGTAACATAGCAGATATTGTAACATATCAGGGCACAGGCAAGGCCGTGAATTTTAAACATTACTAAATCTTAGGCGCAGGAAGACAGAAAGGAGAAGACACACAAAAAAAGAGTGACAACACTGAACGAGATGGTGTGTGTGTTGTCCCTCTATTTTGATCTCCTCTCTGTCCCCTTACATCTCAGGTTTACTGATGCTATGACATGTTCCAATCAATATATCAAGACTGAGTCATTTCTAAATTGAGAAATATAACATACAAAGCATACTGCAAGATGTACCCACTTCTCTTACTGAACCATTCACAGTATCCTGTACTGTCACTCCAATATGAGCTGAAACGCCACAAAACGTGTGCAGGGTACTATCAGGTTTGCCTGCTGCAATACTCCGCAAACATTGATGCGCGCTGAGGCTGACGAGTCTCTCCTATCTTCACCTGCACTCGTCACGCCACTCTACACTGCTGGGTCGTCTGCTAGAGAACATCGGTCGGCAAAACCATTTCACAGTGAGTGCACCGTGCAGCTGTATGCTTACATGGTGCTATGTGCGAGGCCTCACCCTATGATCATCTGATTTGCACGTGTTTTGCGAGAGCAACGGACTATAAAATGCATTCTCATGTACCGCACTCTTGCTCTCTCACTATCACATTCTGTGTTGGGAAACACATTTTATGAACTGCAAATCCTTTTTGAGTGCTACCATGCAAACGTCTGAACGATTAGTCAATGTGCCTGTGACATCGTAGTTCCAGGCCTTGCGGTGTGTTTAATTAGATACGACTGACAAAGCCGAGTACAGTTTTAAGACTATTTCATAACAACAAGACAGTCTCAAAAAGAGTTGGCTTCTCTATTGGTTTCGATGTAAAAAGAAATCTTCCCATTAACGCATCTTCATGCGTTGTACTAGCGGTTCGAATGCATTTTGCCCCAAATTTTGAAGATTAAATATGTTAGCACCATGTCTGTCTGCAGCATAGCTAATGGAAACTTAATTGTAAGACGTGTGGGCCTCATGTAAAAATGATATTTTGTTCCTCAGTAACGCCACAACTATCCAATAAACTCTACGGCATTATACCACGTTCAACAGGCCCTCTACATCACCATGGTCAGTACAGCACAATTTTTGTTACCGAAGCTACCGCACAAATACTTAATTAGTGCATGCTAATCTAAGCGGTTCGGAATTTCAACCTAGGTAGTCGCCTTTACCACAATAACTATTACAAGGACATAAACACGTAATCCAGCTTTCTAAAATACTGCTAACTACTCCTGTAGTTTCAGGTTCCTTGCCACCATTAGGAAAATAGGCCAGGTAACTTACACTTTATAGTTACCGATAATTTATGCCAAGCATAAGGCAGAGTTGCAATACATAGAGACTTATACAGTGGAAGGTTTTACTTGTGCCATCAACTTAATTCAAACTTTTGTGTAGGGTGGTCGTTACATGAAGTATCAGTATCAAACCTTTGCATGTTTAATTAAATAATACGACCGAGATCAAGGCTGCCCTTTAAGTATCTCCATATGGCCTGCATATAGATTGCTAATGTCTCTTTGGGGCATCTCACATAGCCTCCGATGCTGTGGCGCATAAACCCCGTATATTCCTTTTCTATATTCAACTTTTCTTGCATACTGTTTGACAGGGTTTTTGTGCATTTTCGCTCAGTTGCGCTTGATGATATGTCTCTGTATTGCAAGTAGAGGCAACATCCTATCTGTGCACCCTACTGAGGCCTTCCAGCTGTTTGGGAACACAATAAAGCATGATTGAATGAATTAATTACTCAGCACACAAACTGATAGAGCATTTTTTGAAAAGTTTTTTTTCTCCACCCCAGCCTACAACTTGCTATAAGCATTCTGCAATTGAGTGACTCGAATCAGATGCGTCGCCATATTCAGCAGGTATGCAGCTCAGCTTGAAAAAATATTTGCAGAGTGCAATAGCAGCCATGACAGGACGGTTCTTAGTGAATGTGGATCGCATAATTCAGGCCTAGAGACGAAAGTCGGCCTGTGGATGCACCAGGAATAAGGCGTCCTTAAGATACAGTGGACAGGTGGGACCACGAGCTTGTTGAAACAATCGCTGAACACTTTTCAGTCAGCGCAAAATCTGAGCAACCTGACAGATGAGAAGCTCGTCCCAACACTACTGACATCTTGCTAGCAGACGACGCAGAGGAGAGCCGATTGGCACAGTGTGCGAAGGAGGGGACTTGCCTCCGCTTCAGCGTGCATCCAAGTTTGCGAAACTATACAACAGGCGGCTCCAATAGCACTGCACACTCTGCATCCTGGCATTCTAGCTTATATTTAGGGTTCTGCATTTTTGGAGTTTATTTCTGGACAGAATCTGAGACAGTTTTTCAGAGTTTATCTTTTACCACAAATTCAGAGTTTTTCTGAGCTTTTTTTTAGTGAGACGTGAAATTCGGGGTTTCTCTATGAAAGGAACGAAAACTAAAAACAGCAGTTTACTAATTTAGTGCATCATAGGTGAGACTTGTTTGACTATTGTCGTAGGGACGATACCTTGTTGTTCTGATAAGAGGCTGAGATGCATATTTGTGACTTTTGGAAACGATAGTTGGACTAAAAATAAAGAGAAAAGCAAAACGTTCCCAGAAGACAGGAAAAATAGAAGACGGCGGTTTTGT
>JABSTQ010000379.1:0-32868 GCA_013358835.2 Ixodes persulcatus
TGAGTCTATGGACATCCTATTGCTTCTCTATGGTGTGCGTTTATATTGGTAGATTATTAAAAGTGACGACGGGTAGATGTTTTTTAGGTGTAGGGAGGTGTCCGAGTCAAAGAGGTAGTAATTAAACCAGGGCATCAATAGCTACGTTGATGTCTGGAGCATGTCCAACCTCAGGGCATATTCATTGTGGCGATGGAAATGTTCAGCATGTACCGGAATAATTCCTTTACTTTCTCAGTGGAGGTAGGTGTATGTGGGTCTCTGCGGCCCCTGTAGATATTCGCAACTTTCACGATCCATAGGGGGCGCATTGGTGCCTATCAGAATGGCGGTCATTTAGATGATCGTCGTAGAACAGAGGTACTAGGCTGGGTCGGCGACGCGTAAGTATTCTTGTTTTGCTATATACGAGCAGTATCAGAGCCTAACGTTATTTTCGACGTCAGAAGGTGTAAGCAGACCTTTTATTGTGAGGCCAATCATCCAGGAGCTAGGGAGCGCCATTCTCACACCGCGGTACCACCATCGCTGAAAGTTGCGAATACCCCCTGCAGACTGAGTGGCTTCCCTATAGACCCCGTAGGGACTATGTGCAGACCCTGTATGGCTTCTCTGCAGACCCAATGAGGACTCTGTGTAGACCCTGTATGGCTGCCCTGTGGGCCCCGTACGTACTCCCTATAGACCTTGTATGGCTTCTTTGCAGCCCCTAAGGACCCTACACTCTTAAAAAAAACTTTTACAAAGCACGTTTTTGTGTAAAACAGATGGGAAAAAAGCTCTTTTGTAGAAACCTTTATTGGAGATTAGTACAAAATGCCAGGAGCGTGATGTTTGCATAACATTTTAGCTTATAGGGTTCTGCGGCACAACTAGTGTTGTTTTTATACAGCCGTGTCTCACCAGTGACTTAAGGTAGCGCGTCTCGACCTGGGTGCGTCCTAACTTTGGTTGCAATTCGCGGCACGTCCGCCTGGGAGACGGGGATGGCATCCCTGAAATTCCTTCTAACATATATGTTTCGGCGTCTAAATGGCCAATTAAAGCCAAAATAGAAGACACACGCTGTCAAAAATCGATACTCCCAAACCAATACACGTGGTCGTGCAGTTCTCCGAGAGGCCGCTGCGGGAGAAAAGGCGGCGTTGCGATCGCAATTAGTTCGGTTCTCGAGTACGGATCGACGCCGCTTTTTTAGAGCAGGCTCTTTGACAGTTTCCCAACTGACTAGTTCTAGTAACGTTGGCCGGTGCGGACCCCGTAGTTATACCCCCTGCAGACTGAGTGGCTTCTCTACGAACCCTGTAGGGACTCTCTGTAGACCTTGTATGGCTTTTCTGCAGACCCATAGGATCCTGTGTAGGCCCTGTATGGCGTCTGTGGGGACCCCGTAGGGACTCTCTGTAGAGCACGTATGGCTTCTCTGCAGACACACTGTAGACACCGTAAAGATCTTATGTAGACACCCTATAGAGTCCGTATGGACTCTATATGGTGTTTTACTATAGAGAGGGTATAGGATGACCATACATCGTCTTTAGAATAGGACGTCCATAGAACGTCCCTTGGCCATATTCTATAGGGCAGGCACAGGACGACTTCACGAAGCCAACAGCAGTCGTGGTCTGCCTATAGATGCCTTGTGTTCTGCCTTTGGACGCTGCTCTATAGAACGTCCTAGGAGTGTCCCTACATATTTTTGTAAGGGGAAATTCCGTGAGTTAAAGGACTGTGCAACAATTGTCAGTGCTTTGCTTAAATAATTGGGGAGTTGCTGTCTCGAACTTTTTGAAGTAAAGAGCAAAAGACCGCTTTTGCCTGCATGTCCTAGTTTTATTTTAATATTGGTAAAGATTAAGGTTTTCGGGCACCTTTCAACTCCTTCACCATCTTCCGAGTCACGTGCGCCGGGACATGAAAGGGGGACGCGCGGGGTTCCGGTGAAGCTCTCTCTCTAGAGCCATCAGTGAACAGCGAGAACTCACCCGCTCGCGACCAGATGACCCCATTCTTGCGCAGCGTGATCAACATGGCGAAAGGAGGAAAGTGCCAACGAGCTCGTCCGGTCCGGCCATCAAACGTTCGGCTCTGCCCCCGTCCCTCTCCGGCTTCTGGCGGCCGTTCGCGGCAGCAGATAGAGCTGATGGTTCTGTTGACCTCGGAGCGATGGCGGCACCAAAACTCCGTATAATAGAAGTTTTGTCAATGATACCAGGTTTTGACGCATTTATATTTATGTTGGAACGACAAGATTTATTGAAAATTTTCTTTTATCTAGCAGGTATTTGTACATCTTATATTTTACAAGTATCCTATTGAGGTCCGGCCGCGTGGTTCGCATGGCCGCTGCTCGCGGCTGCAGGTCGGAAAATATTCTGATTTTCGCTTCGCGATTACGCGGAAGAATCACAACATTTCGAAGGAAGGAGATATGTTTTTCTGCCCTTTGTGACAAGATAAACAACGTCAAAAGTAGAATATGCAAATTCTTTCAACGTTGAAATTGTTGCACAGCTCCTTTAAAGGGGCTATGCAACAATTTTTTTACTTTGCGCAAATACCGCTTAGAACGGATCCCTGACGTTAATGACCTATGAAACACGCCTTAGTTTTTCACCCGACGCATTAGAAGTCCCAGAAAAAAATTAAAAAACAACGAGCAGCGTTCACGCCCTCAACTCGCAGCCAGAACAAGCGGCCACGTGATCTGGAGCCGATTATATGCCGCCAATGTTGATCATAGCCACGCGCTGGGGTTGGCAAAGCACAGGACACGCGCTGAGTTCCAGACATTGTTATGGCTCGGCTATTGTCGTCGTTGCAGCGATTGGACACGGGCCACTACTCGAATGCTTCTCGAGCTATCAATTATCACGAGCCTAAATCGAGTGCCACGCAATGCTCGGGTCCAATCTATGAACCGCATTCAAATATCGTCATACGGGTGTACTGCGATCCCCGCGTTACGTCATCGAATTTTGCAAGGGAGAGATTGAATGAAAATGATCGCTTTTGTCCTTGAAATTACACCGCAACAAAGGAGTTTCTTGGCCAGTGGCATTGCATGCGAGTATCCTTGAGTCCCACTAGTGCCAGTAAGCTCGTGTAAAGTGAAAAACATTCCAATTGAATATCGTTGCACAGCTCCTTTAAAGGGATACTGAACCGAAATTTGGAGCTCACAAAACAGGGCTGTAGCGATAGGCGGGACGCTGCAAAACCCAAAATCCTCACTCGTACAGCGATATATTCTGACGGATTGCCGTAGTTTTGGAAAACGAGTGCGCGATTCAACATGACCGCCGAGGCTAACGAGACATCTGACGTCACGATTGTCATTTTCTTCCCCTTCCCTTCCTTCCCTCGAGCTGGTGAAGCGAAGCGAGAAGGAGAGAAGCGAGGCCGCTTTCCCTTATTCTCAACTGTTCCAGGAGGATCGTGACGTCATATTCCTCGCCTGATCGCGCCCCTATTTTCGAAAAGTAGGACCATCCGTTTGAGACATCAATGTATGTGTGATATTTTGGAGTTCGTAGCGTCTCGTTCAACGCTTCTGCTGCCTTATTTTGCGAAATGCAAATTTCGGTTCAGCATCCTTTTAATCGAGCACTTGTGGGGGAAAACAATTCAAAGCGGATTGATCAATGTGATCGCCGAGATCGCGTCATTTCACGCTGGGCATAGTCGGCAAGCAAATCTGAGACTGATATTATCACGAAAATAATCCCTGGAGAAAGGGGAACAAGGGGGACGAAGGACAAACACAAATCTCCAAACACAGCTAAGTGACTGGTGCGCGACCGAAAAAAATGACCTCGTCCTGATCGTTTTCGTCATTTTTGTCCAGCCTGCTTGCACCTTTGTATTTAAATGCATTTTCATCATAACCGGCATTATGTTGCTTTCGCACTCGATGCCCCGCTATTACGTCCGAAGTAGCTGTGCCCAAGAGGACATTCTAGGTCAAGCATCTTGATGAAACAAACTCACTCCTCGCGGTTGTAAAATCATTACCACGGCCAAATAGGCTACTGTGAAGTCCTATGTATACAGAAACCACGGTCGCAATGATCCCAAAATTAAGAATAGCGTTCGGGTTCATTTTTTAAGCGATACTAGCAATAAATACAATGAGACTTGCAAAATTAAGCATTTACATTCCTGGTTAATTAGTCGGCATGGATTCCCCTTTTGTGGGGAACTAACGACGTTTTTAACGCGAGTAAAACATTGAAGAAGTAACCATCTTGTGTATGCAAAGAAGCAGGTATTTTCTGTTTGGAAAAGTGCTCTCTGTCAAGCAGAATTGACCCTTGCAGAGTCGAAAACCGCTAAAAAATACTTAAAAAATACAAGTTTATATAAAGTACCTGAGGTTAGGCGACGCTTTAGTTATATGTTGTGGTTTGGCGTATCTAATTTTCCAATCAGTACACTACAGAAAAAAAGGCTCGAAGTACACCTATGCACTTCTTATGAGTTGTGAATGCGAAAGCATGCATGTCGTTCTTCCACTCCCTTATTTCGTCTGCGGCGTACTTGCGTAGACGGCCGAGCGCGCGCTCTCCTCGCCGCGCTGACCTTGGGCGTGGAGCCGCTGCCCCGCTCGGTGACCAGACGCTTCGTGTTACCGGCGCGACACGTAGCGCCATGGGGTGGCGGTCACTCAAACTGACGCGCAGCGGCCAATGGGAGCCCCGTTCCTTGAAACTATGACGCGCGCCAGCCATTGGGACCGAAGCCGAAATCCATCAGATTTCGGGGAAACTAGGTGCCGTTTGGCTTGGCTTTTCGCGCGGCTTTAAAGCTGGGAGCCATCAGATCTCGGCTTCACTTGAAGAAAGGAGTCTAGGTGCCGTTTGGCGTGGCTTCAAAGCTGATGTCGTCGGCTCGCTCCATGGGACTGTTAGTGCTTTCGTATTAGTATCGCTCTAAATATCACTGGAGAGATTTTAACCTTTAAAGTATCAAAATTATAATTTCGATTGGGCATATTTATTAGAACCGAAGCTATAGGAGGACACGTAACTTGACATTAGCGCAAACTAAATGTATAAGCACACAAAAATGTATTTGCTACAAAATGTTTTTGTTCGTGAAGTTTCGCCCTTCTTTTGTTCGTTTAACCTGAACTATCGTCCTTGTGTTAACAAGGGCGAACTTCAAGGTCAAACACACAAGTCCTTTAAAAAAGAGAAAGCACTGAGAGAAAAGAATGGCAAGTCACAACGGGATTGTTATGTTTTCAAGGTTATTCTCAACGGATAATTGACATGTTTACAACATTGCTCTTCGCTTGCGCCATTTCTATGGTCTTTGAGCTATACCGAGGATTATTTTTGAGTACCTGTACATACGTGCCGCGAACGCAATACATATTCAGTTCCAAAACTAGATTGCTTTCGCAGAACCAAAATACATCCACAATAAGACTTTTACCAGGATCTTTTCCCGGACTAATCTGACAGCAACGGAGTTTCTAAAGAATAAACAAACAAAATCTAGTATGTATGTTACCTATTTTACGCCAAATAAATTTAGTGCTTAAAATGCCGGATCTACTTTATTATTTTAATCGTTTAATTTTTTTACAAGGCAAAAATGTTCCAGTCCAAAAGTACATAAGGCGAAACGAAATCGCCTGACAAGTTACCAATGGCCTGCGTCGTGGGAAAGGTACAGCAGCACGCGATGTAGCACAAGACAGACAAATAATGAAAAGAAAAACTACGCATACATTAACGACAACAGCAATACATCACTAGCACAAGAGCAAAAAATAAACATGTTAATACGGGAAAACATACAAAAGAACCCTGAAACTTCGTAAGTGTATTTATTAAAAAACGGTTTCTCTCAAAAATGTCAAAAAGGATGCATATAACATGAAGACATTCAGTTTCAAAAAACAAATATATACATATATAAATTATGCATATATATATATATATATATATATATATATATATATATATATATATATATATATATATATATATATATATATAAACCAACACGCGGCCCTGACGTCACGCAGCTGCGGTGGCGCTGTTGACGGCACTGCGCACGCGCAGTGCCCACGCCCGGTGTGGGCAAACGCGGGCTTGTTTGTAAACAGCGTGTCGGTCTATATGCAGGGTGTGACAAAAAAAAATTACACGGTCCTTTTTACCGCAAAAATAAACTAGGCATCGCCGTACGCTCATTCTCCACCCAAAGGTAGCGCTAGAGGTCACAACCAGATGCCAAAGTTTCAGCCCGATCCGATAACTTAATCAAAAGTTATAAGTGCTTTTCTGAAAATTTCAATGGGAAAATGGCGGCCGACGGAGTTTTCGAACATATGGGGCTCTATGGCATCAGAAACCGAAAACGGGCAAAAATGGGCTCCATTTTCCCATTGAAATTTTCAGAAATTCACAATTATGTTTGCGAAACCAAACGTAACGTTGCAAACCTCGTTGAATGATATGAGCTGAAACTATCATTTCAGAGAGTATCGCTCCACTTCGGCGCATTGCTTTCGCTTTTCTGCAATGTGCGCGTCTTCCATAATTTCGTCATTTTTATTTTTTTTTATCTTCTTGAGATATCCTTTAAGGTTCTCGTAAGCTGCATTGGCTATTTTTCTTCGACGTAAAGTGGGAAAGAAAAAGCAACCAACGGGCCGAGCGGGACGTAGACATGCCGCCACCCTTTTTAATTCTTAGTGTCGCATCCCCTTTTTAGATAGCTGTCGTGCTTGTTTATTTAGTAGAGAGCAGTACTATGCAGTTCATAGTGCTACAGAGTAGCACTATGAACATTGGAACGACTACCATATGACTATCCATGCTCGTGAGAGAAGGGAGGAGGCTACAGACAACCTGTGATTACCAGGAGGCGTTACCAGAGCTAAAGCTCATGTGCCACCACTTTCGAGAGCTGCAACCTTTCCCTTTCGTTTTGCTTCTAATGCAATTAATCCAATTGTATGAGCGAGCTGGACAAGAAGAGGTCCCTGGTTCGATACCAGGACCAGGAAGATTTTTTCGGTCGCGCACCAGTCATCTAGCTGTGGTTGGAGCTTTGTGTTTGTCCTTGTCCCCTTTGTTCCCCTGCTTCAGGGAATATTATTGTCATGTCGTTTTGCTTCGCTGGCCGGTTCTATGATCTATGCTGTCCACCAATCTGGTATTGAATTCCAGTTTGTTATACACAGTTAACCAAAACCGAGAGAGGGAGCAACTACTCTGAATATTTAAACGTGGGCGACCAAGAATTCAGTCTTGAATACGTTAAGAGACTTTGCCTGTGTGTCAACCCAACTAAGGACTACGTTTTTCCGACCTGTAAGGTGTGTCCAAAAAGAGATGAATTAACCATGGAATTGTTGTCATTGAAGGAAGAAGAGTAAATTGAAGTAGCTTTGTGAGAATCTAGCAAACTGATAAAGAAACAAATGAGAAGTAACGCATTTTAAATGAGCTCAGAAACTGCGTAACGAAATAATTCCCCATTAATTCATCCGAGATGCTGAGCGGCTTGCTACAATCTCAGAAAAGTGGCATCTCAAGGCTTGCAGCATCGTATTGCATTTTGATTTTGTGGAAAACTGGCACGTCGTTCTTCCGCGAGCGGTACAATGCTTTCATTGGAAGAACCAAATCGTGTCTATATTCACCTGCGTCGCTACAACGGAGCGCAAGATCTACAGCTTCGGAGTTGTCAGCGACGACATCGTGCACAATACGGTACACACACTGTTCGCTCTGCGCACAGTTGAAGAGTGGCTGGAAGAAAACACTCCGATATTTACAAAACTTGTCCACACCTCCGACAAGAAGGCTAGTCATTTCAAAAATAAGTTTCAACTCTACGAAATGGCGAAGAGACAAGATGTTACCAAAGTATTTTTATGCTACAGGACACGGCAAAGGTGCGTGTAATGGCGTGGGGAGAGTCCTCAAGCACCAAGCCTCCTTTCAGAACCCCAGGCCATCAGAACTGGAAACTATTGGAAGTGCGGATGATTTTTTCCCTCTAGAGGCTCCCGAAAGTGCGTGAAATTGTACTCCTCAAAAGTGAAACACCATATCTCGGCCAGTACCGTAACACAGGGAAGAGAAGAATGGATTTTTTTTAGACTTGTGAAAAAACATTCAATCCTGCCACTTGTGGATGAAGACTCAAAATGGAGACGGATCTTTCAGGATTGTAATAAAAAATAGAAAGACGAATCTTCAAGAGCAATGTTAACCTCACTTAAAGCCACTTTTTTTTACCATATAAAATTACGTGACCTAATTTCTAAGCGAAAGGATCCCACCCCTCCTGAGTCGCAAAAATGTATTGTATATAAAGTGAACTGTCAGGACTGTGACAAGTGTTACATCGGAGAAACCGGCCGAAAATGGAGTACCCGCCTCAAAGGGCACAGAAGAGACGTGGAGAAGACAACACATGCCACAAGATCAAAAACTGAACTAGTGAATTATTGTTGGACGACTGGTCACACTTTTGACCTCGTGAACCCTGTGACCCTGGCACGTGAACAACGGTGGGGCCCCAGAAGATATCTGGAATCATGGTGTATTCGTAGTGACCCATCCGCCTGTAATTCTAACCACAGCCCCCTCCCCCCCCCCCCCTTCCCCTCCCCTTCGTGTGTACACCGACATCCTGAAGTAACTAAGAACCATCATTTAACATCACATCTACTACGGACAAAAAAGAAGTTAAAACGAGGGCCATAATGATGATGTCTCCCGTATGCCGTTGACGAATAAGTCGTCGGAACCAGCGCTACGGATAAAGAGAAGGACAAATGAGGCGTTTGGTTGCTGGTAGCTAGTCGGGTTGTTCTTAGACTGCACTGATGATGTCTCCCGCATAGGAGACGAAACGTCTACTTATAAATTGCTGATATTGTTATACAAGTCGGAGGTATTTGCTTTGTAATCATGAATCCCGGCTTTTGGAACATTTTTGCACTGGAAGTATAGAAGAGGCACTGGTAGTATACGTCATCCTCCATCTAATATGGCGGCTTACCGCGGGCTCGACGACGCGATGGCGGCGCACGACGGACCAACGTTACCACGGACGTGGGACCGCTACTTCAGAACTGTCGTTCGCAGTACCGGCCAATCGCTCTTCAAGTCCAGAACAGCGAGCGGAACGAATATAAGCGAGAAACAATCACACGACAAACGGTGCGCGCAACGTTGTCGTCCTCATAGTCAGTTTCACACGCCGGAGAAGTGGAGGAGCGGAAAAAGACTGGGTAGGAAGCGATAGTCACGTGACTTCCGGCAACTCTCTCCTGCTCCACAGGAGACGGAGCTCTTCCGTCTTTCCACATTAGCACAGCAGACGCTGAAGTGAGCTCTCTTCCTCACCGGCATTCGCTCTGCTAATGTGGAAAGAGGGGAGGACTCCGTCCTCTTGCTGCTCTTGAGTTGCAACGGACTATAGTCAGCCATAAATCTCCCTGTTCGCCTTTTGGTTTCGGTTTGGAGCAGTTACGTTGTTTGTTTTTTTTTTTTTCGGCTTTATTAAAAAGATACGTGACTCTGCAGAAAAATACTCATTGGGCACTGTCCTGACACCCTATTATATCGCCTGCCAAGAAATAGAAAATACACTTTTGGTGTGTCAGTGTTACTTAAATTCAAGTTAAGATGACGCTTTTGTCCCACAATGAGGTGGACGAGAAGCAAAGGCTGCAAGCGCGCAGCCCCTTGCGATTTTTCGCAAGCTGTCTTGCCCTTTCCCTTCCCCTAACTTTGGTATAATCAATTTAATAATCACTCTCTCCCCGCTTTGTTTACAATATTACTACGGCTGCACGAACATACATTCGGCGGGAACACCAGTCCAAGCCACCCGATCGTGCTTGTACCCTTCCCGGTCAGTCAGTGCTAATGTTAGACGAAGTACATACACTTATTGCATGTTACTTTCACATCACCTTACATGCCGAAAGGGCCCCTGAGAGGGCATTTGTCGACAAAAGTCACTTACCTCAGAAACCGGTTAGGCTTGAAATACTACAGTGTATATCTGTCTGGTTCTGTATAGTACGAGTATTTGATTGGGCGACTATGTAATCCCAGTATAAAACAAAACGACATCGTGAACTTCGCAGAAGCGGCAGAAGGCTTGTCCTATAAATTTCAATGAGATGACAACTGTGCTGGCGACGAAACATTGGCCATCCGCTTAACTTAAAACGCTGGCTAAAATGCTCGGTGCGCAGATTTAATACGTGTTTTCTGGCGGTGATATATATATATATATATATATATATATATATATATATATATATATATATATATATATAGGTGACAAAGTTTTCTACAATGTCTACAAAATAAGAAATGGCTTATTTTTCCCTCGGCTCAAATACGTATGTGTGATATGCTACATGTACACAATGTCTCCCAACTATAAATAATATCTACATATGCGTTATAAATACTGTACCTCAAAACGTTCATCTCCTTCTCTATTGTTGACAGCCTCGTCTCCTCCAGCCGCGGAAGGCATTCCAGTGGCCAAAATGGTAAAGACCACGGCATATGCAAAGTCACACTGCATGTTCACTCACCTTGATGTCTTGACTTTTTCAAAAATCCTAAATTGTGATACCCGCTCTTTTCTTCCCTAAAACCGTAGCATGTGTCAGTCAGAAACAAAATGTCTTTTTTTAATCTTTTTGCAAAGTGCGATGTTGACGCAAAACCACTCATTTTGTGTATATGGCTAGAGGAGTCAGATCAACTCGTCGCATTTTAAAATTTTCAATTCTTATGTCTATTTTGTTACCATTTGTGCTAGCCGTCATTATATTTTTTATCTAAAACTTACAAACCGACATTGGAAAAATGTCAAGGATACCTGTTAGTATTTCTTAGCACTTGAAACATCTTCAAAAGCTCATTCTTATAGAAACTGTTGAGCTCTTGAAGACAAAAGAATGATTTTGTATATATATATATATATATGAAGAGACAGGCAAACTTGTCTCATTTTTATAATTTTGAATGCTTTCGTGTAGTTTTGTTTACGCTTTTCGTCCGCTTTCATTAAATATTTACAGGCATAAAACTTACGAATGGACCTTGCAAAAATGCCGGGAACACCTGTCAGTTTTCCTTACCAATTGAAACACCGTCAAAAGCTAATTGCATAGCACTTAAAACAGCTTCAAAGCTAATATGGGAGATTTGGAATTTATGATCAGCTGCACATTCGAAAGTAAGACGTTATAGTTAAATACAGTAATATTTGGGCTCTTTGTTAAAGCATATTATGTCACTAGACTCAAGACTCAAAAGAGCTGGGTAGTGAGTCCTCCCACCACTTAACTGTACCAAATCAAGCAAACATTTTATTTAAAAATTGACAGTGACCTTTACCCGCAATATTCCTGGAGTTAAAAGTCCGATTTCGTTTAGGGAAGTGAAGAAGAACGTTTTGTTTAATAATCCCCATCACTTTATTCTACAACGCCACCATGCACTACGGAGATTGCCGGCATGTGCTAAAGGTTGTAGAATACATGGAGCATACAGCTTAACCGGGGCAGGCAGAAAGGTCATCTATCTGGTGCAGAGCTAGAGAATGCGGCTGCATACAAAGAGGTTCGGGGTTCGGTTTCTGAAGGAGGGGTATATGTTATTTTGATTTTTATCTCTTTCTTGTGCACAGCGTACTTTGCTTTGCTTATGATGCCATGGTAAACAAACTTGTGCGCTCATGCCCTGCTACCCACGCACCCCCTTTGATTCTCGCACTTTTATTCAGCCAAGTATATGCGTAAACTAAACACACCACAAAGGTATTATCTGGATAAAAGATAATAAAAAAACAATTCAAAAATAAAAATACGCACCACGGGGTCCACAGAAAACGGGGGCACGGACTGACGGAAAAAGAAGCATGTTGTAGTGGAGGGTTTTATTATATATTATAATGCATTTCGCGTATAATATTGCAGAATTTCAGCATCCACTACCACGAACCACCAATCAGTTGTAACATTTTTACTCGTTAAAATTGGGATTAAAATAAAACACGTACGTACGTGTTTCGTTTGTTCATACCATGTTCTATCAACATTCTAAGTATGTACCTCTTATATTCCTAAATATCTCTGTATCCCTGAGATGCAAGACCGCCTCGCAAAAACGTAATGCAAACAGTATTCGCGACTCCAACTATCTATAGGTGGCGCCACTCGTTTTTCAAAATGGCAGTTATAGTGAGGGTCGGAGATGCGTGCCGCTGCTGAGCCTGTCTAGTGTGCTGGCTTTACTGAGCGACACAAATTATTTGTGGTTCCGTTATATATCCTAAAGCATTTCGCGAATAATATTGCAGAACTTCAGCATCCACTGCCATGAAGCACCAATCAGTTGCAACATCTTTACTTGGTAAACCTGGGATCAAGAAGATGCGTACGTGTTTTATATGTTCAGACCATGCTCTATCAACATTCTAAGTGAGTACTTATTATATTCCTAAATATCTCTATCCCTGAGATGCACGACTACCTCGCAAAAAGGTAATGCAAACAGTATACTTTTGGCGTCGGTGATGACAAATGTTGCTCATGACTGCAGAAAAGTTTGCTAGAGATATGCAGAAATTGCTGCCAATTAAGTACTACTAAAGAGATATAAGTTATCACATTCATTTCCAAGACTTAGGAATAGCCAGCATGTATCAGTCTTGACACATTACGGACAAACTTATAACGTTCATTGTTGACCCTCTTTCCGTATCATGTGACACTCCATGTTTACAATGCACTGATCTTAGCAATTCAGTAAAGTCAAAAGGATGTAAGGTGTCAGCACATTTTTTTTTATTTTAAAATGCTAGTTTGTTTCTAAAAATGCTGGCATCTACGACATACTAAACACCTTTTTTAGCATTTTAATTTTTATCGCGTCGCTCAGAATTTAATTAATTGTTTTGCATGTTCTTTTTCCGGACATATTCTAAGCGTTTTAAGCTTCCTTTCAAAACGTATATTATTCAGTGCTACTGTTGCAGAGCAGTCAATAATATAGAATATTTGTTTAAATCACTGCTCTGATATCTTTCAGAATAGGCGTGAAGTGAGAAAGTATTTTCTGATAAAGCTTTGAATGTAAAATATAAGCGAAGTACACAGCTGAGGTGAAATACGTATAACAAAAACTGCGAGGCGTGGGTAGCTTTATCTTCATTTAAATAACGGTTCAGACTCTCCCCAGAGTTGTCCCTTAATTTTCTGGCATTGGTTATTCTGTCAAAAGTGTTTAAATGGGTGCTGTAAACTAATAAAATATTATTATAGTTTATTAAAAATGTTGACCATTGCACCTTCAGTCCTCATCTGGCTAGAAAATCGCGGTAAACTAATTTTAGCCTAAAATATAACGCGTTCTGGCACATTTTTCAACGTGACTATAACTCTTAAAAGTTCACAGTGGCGAATTGAGGTTGTGCAGACCTTTCAGTTTGCATTGTTTTGGCATGTCGCATCTAGGACGAAATGTCACGGTCAAATATGTCAGTGATTCCACATAAAGTGCTACAATCGAAAGGCCGGAAGACACACAATAGACTGGTGGTGATTCAGGGTAATATTCAAATGTTATTTCGTAACTTTGATTGACATGTTTACGAACTTGTTTTCCGTCTGCATTTATCTACACTCTAAAAACAACGCGGCGTCTACTTTTCCGCAGAACACTTGGAAGCCGATCACCGCAACTTGCGGAGGCAGCTCAGCGAATGGCGATGCCGAAACATGTGTTTAGACCAAAAAACGCAGTCCGAATTGTGATGTTAAGCAGTGCAAGCGTGACGTTTTGCGTTGCTTAATGTCACAACTCACGACTGGTTTTTTTTTATCAAAACATATGTTTTGGCATCGTCATTTGCTGGGCTGCCTCCGTAAGTTGCGATGATTGAGTCTCCGAGTGTTGTGCAGGAAAGTAGACGCACGGGCAATTTCTAGAGTGTATACTGCCGTGGCACGTATTTAAAGCAATGCATCCAAACTCACTAGATGGTTTGGAATACCCGGGAATAACTCTTCCCGGCACGTAATTTATTATATTTAACTATCAAATAGTTTTCTTTATCTACATATACAGCGAATGAAGGTTGTGCCAGAAACCAACACTAAAATTTCCCGACGGTTTTCTGTGGGGTGACGTCCCATGTTGTAATTCGTAGAGACGGAGCAGGCACTCCAGGAAGCACAGTACCTCGCGGTGACGCATTCAACTGTTTTGGCTTGTTTTTCTCGTTTTGCGGATGGAATTTTTCTTAACATTCGTTTCGCACCGTCAGGCTTCTTTCTACCAGTTGAGAACCGGTCGTACTGCCAAAATTACACGATTTGTCGGCACGTTTTTGGTGTGGCCAGTAAATTCTTTCAGTGTGAAAAAAGAAAAACGATGAGAAGCAAATTAAAAAAAAATAATTTCGCAAAAATAACATTTCCTACATAGTTTTGGTTACTAGTTCAGCCGCGTCTATTTCGAAGAAAATCAGCGACCATCAAATTTTCGACGGATCTCCTCTTTAATAGACCCTTTTCAAAAGTTCATCGAGCAACCTTGGCGGTCGCCATTGCTTGGGCACGAAGCGCTTGATTTGATCCCGAGTCCCCGCCGAACGCTTACGTCACACTCGTGTCCAATACAGGCTCAGAGTATGTAAGCAAGCAATGGCGGTCAGACGTTGGCGCGTACTTTTGAAAAGGGTCGATTACTGAGTATACCCTTATGTGTACGCCCCACAAACAAAGTTTTCAAATGGCTGTTTTGCAACGGCAAAATGCATCAGTATTAAAGGACGGTTTCACTGCTTTCAATCACTGACATCTGAAGAAAGGCAGGGCGTGCCAGGCTCTAAGCATCCCGTTATCGCCCCTCAACCAATGAGGTAGCGGATTTATCCGAAGAGAACGCAGAAATACGAGCAACGGAGCTTTGGGTGTGAGCATAATTAACCACGCCCTGCGTCTGTTAAGCTGTCAGTTACTGAAGTTTCTTCTAGACTCAGGTGCCACAAAAAGAAAAGCGTCTGCGAAGAATAAACAAACAATAATCTAGCTTACATGGGTACTTTGAGAAGCACAGGCCGCGTCGAATCCCACGAGTTCTTATTACGGCTCCGGAGCCGTTGAGGTTCTGGAATCGGCCTATATATAAACGCCGAATAACGAGTCACAAAGCAAACACTTACCCCTTGCTTTTTTTTGCGTTTTTAGTGATCCAGTGTTTTGTTCGCGTGAAATAAATCTAGGACATGAGATATGTCTATTTTCGCATTTATTCCCCATATTTGGGTGCCGGTATAATATGTGCAAAAGTAACACGAAACTTTAGTTCGAAGCCGTGCTCTGCCGTAAAAAATTAGGGGGTCATAATTGCTCCCTTTTCAATTTTGGTTCAATTTAAGGTTACCCTGCCGTTGCAAAATTTAAAGCGCTCAGGAAAAAAAACACCTAATATGGCGAAAATGAAGAAGAAAACAGACACGCTTTTTGTCCTTTATATTTTTTGTATGAGCAATAGCAAGCAACTGATCCATACACAAAATCTGCCTTCAGAGAACTATTCGCAACTCCAACGCCCTATAGGTGGCGGGGCGGTAGTTCCAAGATGGCGGAAGAGACGGGGATAGATTCTCCAGGACTCCCCGTGCGCCTGCTCACTGACGCTGTCCAGCGCGCTAAAAATGATTTATTTGTCTACAAATGCGAAGCGGTCAGGGAGGGATCATATTACAGGTGACACGGAGATGCTGATGAACGTTAGAAAAACGAGCATGCTCTTATTTAAAAGTGGCCGAAACCTCAAATTGCGAAGCTTTTTGGTGAGCGAGCGCGTGTTAGGCACCGGCCACGTTACTGTTTGTGGCAGTATATTTTTGAGGGTGATGAAGATATGTTTGCGCTTTGCCTAGCCATTAGTGCTATAAAAAGAGAGCCACGAACGGTAACCGACAAGCTTCGGAAGAGCAGCGTTCACAGTATTAGTGTCTTTGCGTCACAGCCTCACAACTCGCTGCTCACCGTCTCGGTTTTAGTGTATTGCGACACGTAATCAAACTGCGCTATGGTTATTGATAGAAAGTTTGTTACCGCAGGCTACCGCGCGGTGTAGCATTACAACCGCAAGCTCGCGCTGCGCCTTTGAAGCACAATTTTTAGTGCGCGCCAGAAGCGTTGCCGTGCTCCTCACTCTAAGAAAAAAAATAAAAAAAAAAATGTTGTAGTCTTTACATTCCTTGTCACATGTACGACACTCCAAAATTTGGGTTCGCCGGGCAGCCCACTGACGTCAAACTGACGGCCCCAACTTTTACGAGAAGCTTGATGACGGCGCAATATAAGATATTAAACAACTAAAGTACGCATCAAAGAGTACCGAACAAAAAAAGAAAACACCGAAGTTTTGCAGTAAAGCCCAAAGATCCCGATTACTTTTTTTTTTACAGTCATTTACACTTACTTAATTTAATAAGTTGTACAACTCGGCTATCAAGCCGCTCGTGAAAGTTGGTAGCGCCGGTTTAACGTCAGTGCGCTGTACGTCCAACTGAAGTTCAGGGGTGTCGTATCCCATGCAAAAACTGCCTATTAAAATAATAGGCGTGTTTAGGGGTTTTATGTATTGCTCTATCAAAAATAAATATTTTAATATACCGTACATTTTTTGTACCGTGTTATTTGCAACATTGCGGTCCCTCTGGCCAAAACTGCGCGTTCTTAGCTCTCGTCATGAACGGCTGGCTAACACAGACGCGCTTAAAATGCTTCGAGCATTTCTTTATTTGCTTTGTAATTACCTGAAAGCAAGTATGCGTATCTTATCTTTGAAAAGTGCTGGGAATAAATGGTCATGTTACTTGTAACGGCCTTAGAACGCGAACCCATTCCCGATTTGTATTGCTCTACATACCGTTGCGCGACGAGTTTTCTCCTACTTATGGCAAAGAATAGACTTTCCATAGACCGTACTATAGAGTTCTTCATTATTAGCGGGAGCGTTTTCCGTCACGTTGAGCACAGATTGAGCTGGCGGCCATGCACAAGACCAGAAATCCGCAGCGTATGCGATACACGAAAATCCCCTAATAAAATAAAACATTCCGGTCCTTCGTGCAAGGCTGTTGCAAGGCGAAGCACAAGATTTCCTTTTTTAACGCGCTCACTTTTTTCGTTAAAACGGCTTCACGCATCAAGGCCGACAGTCCCTGCCACCGTTTCCGCGCCGCCGCCGCCGCTGCCGTCCCCGCTCCTCTGGTTCTCCGTTCGTCCGCGGGAGGGCGAGCGGCGCGCTGGAGTTGCGAATTGGAGCGCGCTGGTCAGGCAAAATGACGGACGAAAGGACGTCGGCTTGATCGTTCAGCACACACGTCCATTTCTTGCGTTGCTGCGTAGAAACCGTGTTACATAAAAATGCAAAGTTCTTTCTTGATTTTAAAGAGCTCGGCGTACAAATAATTACCGATTTTTTTTTTTTTTTCGCAAGCCTGATTTGTTTATTTGACTTGTTACATAATTGTGGCCTATTTTTGCACCACTAAACTTAGCGAGGGGGAAGATTTTAAAAATTTACGAGCCTCTCCAAAGGATTTCAAGCTATTGTAAGACAACCAAGGCCTGTTCAAACCAAACCGGAATACGGCTTGCGGGCGGGTGCAAAAATCGGAACCCGTTTTTTATATATATATATATATATATATATATATATATATATATATATATATATATATATATATATATATATATATATATATATATATATATATATTAATATATTGTAACAGCGCAACTTCATCACCATCAACATCCACACTATCATTACCATCCGCAACAGCGCACCGCCTGCACGGGCGGTGTGTGTTGAATGCTAGAGCTCTAGGGGCAGAATTGCTCCAGGGCTCGGCCAGTAAAGCCGGTGCCTTTTTTATCTCTACTTTGTCTTTCTTACAATATATATATATAACTTCCGGGCATGTAGCAAGACAAAAGTGTGCGTTTGTGTTTGAATGACGGGCACCGGCGCACCGATGGCCGGAGCGACCGATGAACTGACGTCATCGCGGCCCTCCAGGTGGCCAATCACAACGTGTGTGATGTCACGAACAACGGCCAATATTGAAAATCAAGGAAAAGTGGGGGGGGGTGTTTTGCTGGCAGAAGCGGGTAAAAGAAAAAAGTCCCCTTTGTGAGCAAGCAAATGGACCTCTTGGCGAATATGTGCTGCCACCTAGACACGCGAATCGGTTCGAGACTAGGTGACTGGAAAACAACGCGCGCCCAAGGCCTCTCCCACCCGTTCCACACCCAAAACGTCAGCTACATCCTGTTCACCCATTGAGGCGATGTGACCTAGATACGGCTACCCCAAGCTCACCTTTCTCCCCATCGTGTGTAATCTTCCGCCCCGAGGTCGACACAACGAAACCGCTCAAAGGCGAGAAATGCAAGATGGCGGATTGTTTGGAACTAGATACTCTCGAACCCAGGCGCATGAAATACTCCGCGCATGCGCACCGCGTATTTCTACAAAAGGTCCATTGCTGTGTGTATGTTTATAAAGCCGGAAGTTAGTCTGCCTCAGTGGGCGTCTGGTGTCTCAGCTGTAGATGAGCAATTTAGCCAGTGCGATACAACCGCTAACCTGGGGTCTTTAACGTGCACCACACAGTAGTGATACACGAACGCACGCCGGTACGATGCTCATCCAGATCGAAACGGGCAGAGGTGGGGATTGAACCCAGGATCCCTGGGTTCTGCAGCGCGAGCATTCGCTCCACGTGCTCCGAGCTGGTGCGCTAGACCACTCGGCCACCGATCCCCCCCTTTGTCAGGTTTTTCAGTGGCTTCGAGTAGAAGGATACAAGTGGCCAAAGTGCCGGATGGTGCCGTTGTTTCGTCTCGAGCTATCGCCTCTCGAGGGGTGAGTGTTCACGTGGAGCGTGCTGTTAGCGTGGTTTGTTTCATGAGCCACGTTGTTATTGTTGTCGCCGCGGAGCCGCTACACAACAAATGTGACTGCTCCCTTTGTCATTTTATAGTTTCCGAGAAGCGAGGAATGTTTAAGACTTAAGTCCGGTACAAACCAGCCCACAAAACCTCTCCCGGAAAAATCCGGGAGGAAGAAGTGACGTCGCCTGGGACGTCAACGGTAACGTTTTCTGGGTCCCGCAATAGACCCTTTCCGGAATTCAGTGCCATCTGGTGACCCAAATGGCAGTTTAACTTTTACCGTAATAATGGCGGCAATGAATCTGTGGTCTGCAGTATTTTATGAAGCGCCGTCAGTTTCGCAAGTCAACGGTAAACGAGAATGTGCGCTTCACTGTACAGTTATTTTTTAACCTCTTTCAGTGTTGATAGCCACAAAGATGCCACCAGTCAGAACGAAGCGCCAACCCACATAGACTCCTAGATAAAGTTCCATATATCAACGGGCTTTGAAGCCGATTTTGTGCTACTAACAGACTGACTGGGCCCGAGTTAGAAATGAACACTTCCGCAGCTTTTGCATGCAATTCCTGTTTCACGTCGCGCTAACGTCTAGAATATATAAGCCTCAAAGCATCTGCTTATTAGCATCTTCAACTTCTTCCTTCATCAGTAAACAGAAGGCCGCCTTTTGTATAGCACATATGCCATTTTTCGGATTATGATAATGATCAAAGTGGCCAGACTGAATTCCGGAAAGGGTTTATTGCGGCAGAGAGTCGATGCCGGAAAGCGCTGTATTTTCGCAGTATCCAACCAACCCTCCTCGCAAACCTTGAGCGGGAGCACGGTGGGTGGGGGATGGGTGTCTGCTCTTGTCACTATTCGGGAACCCTACAAAAAGACAAAGGGAGGCTTAAGACGCAGTTGCTTTTGTTGTATTGTTCCCCTCAAAACCACTAAGAAATCCCATAAAGGGGGCCACACATAGCCACATACAGGTTAAAAATACAATATATGACTCATTTCGCTCAAGCCTCTTGCTTTGTGATTTGTCCTTTGGCGTTCTTATCGTCTAATGCCGCAATCTTATTGGCTGGAAAGCGATAATGAGATGATCGAGACTCGCCGAGCCGTGCAATTCTTAAGCTGTCAGTGGCTACGTTTACATGCATTCGACCATAGGACATCCAATTGAGATTTGATTACAATAATTGGGTAGAAGGCAAGGCGAGAGGAGGATTGGTTGACGGTGATTGATTCAGTACCCATTCGACGCGCTTCGGTTGCATTCATGTAAACGTAGCCAGTAACTATCAGTCCCGAGAAGATGGAGTGGCGCCACCTGGCGGCTTCTTGTCGTGACATAGTGGGAAGGATCGTGTGACCGCTTCTGCGTTTCGTTGGTAGCACGACGTTGAAGGGCGTCGTTCATAATTCGTGTTTGATTCGTTAATTTGAACGAGAGTTAATGGTTGCTTTTGACCTAATGCTTTGGTTGTACTTCTCGTCAAAATTAAACTCGAGTAGCACGAGAACAGTGGCGCCGCGGCCTACACTCTAAACAAAAGGACAGTCGTAGGATACTACATTTGGGGTAGTCACAAGCAGTCACAGATATCGCTACAACTGGTTTATTGCATACTATATGTGGTCTTGTGGGCTGTTGGGCTGGTGGCATCGATAATATGATGGGCCTTGTCTGCTAACCCTTTTTCGCGTCTTTTTGCTGGTGCTTGCCACATAAGGTGCTGCGCTCGGCGGTGGGCTCTTGTGTTGCCCACAGCAGTTCTAAATCACTATATAAAAAAAAAGAAAAAAAAAAAGTCTCTTGGGCTGAACTGCGCCTGTATGGAGCTCCTTACAGGAAGGGAGCGCTTAGCTGGAGGCAGCAAGGCCATCACGTCGTGCTCAAGCCGCCTGCTCAAGGCGCAGCATCCGGCAACGGAACACCTGGGATCGACGCAGCACCAAGCATTGGCGCCAACCTCAACGACTGACTGCGATGACGTCATGACGTCAATCACACACACGCCGGGGAACGCTGGTGTAGTTTTCGGAAGTGCTACGTGTGTGGCATCACTTTCGGGCCTTGGCCTACCGCACTGGATACGGCCGACAACACACCCCGTCGCTTCCTCGGCCTTGGACTACGGTCGGCATGCCCACCCTTACAAAAATGATTTCAGACTTTCTGATGAAAATGTGTTGGCTTCTTGTCGACTCTGGTTACTTCCTTTTGACTTTGACTTTCTGTTGACATTGTCAACAGGAAGTCAGCACACCTCTTGAAGACTCCGTGGTGAAAATTTATGTTGACTTCCTGTAGACATATTTATCAGAAAGGCTGCAGACTCTCTGCTGCCTGCATGTTGAAAAATATATGTTGACTTCTTGCAACCCATTTCAACTTAAAGTCTGCAGACTTTCTGGTGCTTCCATGTTAAGTCTTTTTGTTGACTTCCTGCAGCCATATTTATCAGAAAGGCTGCAGACTTTCTGCTGCCTTCATGTTGAAAAATATGTGTTGACTTCTTGCAACTCAGTTCAACATAAAGTCTGCAGACTTTCTGGTGCTTCCATGTTAAGTGTTTTTGTTGACTTCCTGCAGCCATATTTATCAGAAAGGCTGCAGACTCTCTGCTGCCTGCATGTTGAGGCGTTCGAAAGGCATGCCCTGCCGTTCTGACTTTGTAAGTGACTAAAGTGACTTGAATGAATGAACCAATGCTTTCTTGTAAGAGATATCGTCCACGACCTTCAAAACACTGTTTTCCCTTTGATGGACTCCCGAGGAGAAGATCGAATACTTAAAACCTTAATAAAAGTTGAGGTGGTTACCGGCCAAATGAATTCCTTCAATATGTAGGCTATATATCTGGAGCAGTCAATGGGACTGTGTTTCAGGTGTTCAGTACTTCATGGTGTTTGTGGTTGTGTTCGTTTCTAATGTGTAGGTCTCGGATGTATGTAGTTGTAGTGCCTTCAAATAACACAGCAACACCATTTACAAACAAAACTATAAAAGAAAATTGCGTTTTTTTTTTTCTTTTTACAGAATTTTGCTGCAGCCAATTAGGAGGAGACTCTGGCGACACAGAGACTACAAATGGTCTGGTGCCAATGAATCGCCTTGGTGTCACAAGGTTGTCTTATGCTAGAGGTTAAGCTTTTCAGTGGAGTGTCAACAAAAAGGTGACACCTAGGCGCCAAGAAGTCTACTGCCTTTCTAATGAACTTTGGGCCAAACGGCTCCTGGAAGTCAGGTCAAAAGCTAAATACAATCTGCAGAATGTATGATGGAAAGCTGTTGACATTTAATACCTGCGTTGACTTTTTTTCAGCAGACTTTCCATAAAAAAGAATTACACTTTTTTGTAAGGGCAAGCTCTGACCCGCGAGCGCCTCATTCGATTGGCGGTGTGGCTCGTTTCGGCGACACATGATACTGCTCGCTGCATGCGGGCCACGCGGCCTACGTGACGGACGTCTCGTTCTCGCCCTTAAGTGAACGTTATATAAAGTCACAAGATTCTTTTTTTTTAGGGAGGGAGGCCCCGAATGCGACTCAACTTTCGGCTTGCTGTAAATACGCAATATACCTATCATGTCAATCCCAAAAACGTTGCTTCAAGGTGCCGGCAGATTGGAACCGCAGCCCGTCGAGGGACAACTCACCCGATCGACGAACGTGGGGCGCCTTCACGGACCAAGGGGAAGAGGCGGTTGCAGAAGTCAGCGTGACAGATTTGCAACAATGTACCAAACAGCGATGTTTTAGGTGGCTTGATACAAAAAAAAAATCGTTCCCACATTTTGACATTGCAAGGCAAACACAATTTTGGAAGTTTCAAGGTATAAACCAACAAGCACGCCCCACCAAAGGATTGAGGATTCATTTCCACCAACTTGCCATGGTCTGATGAGCAGCTGAAATCTCATTTCATCTTGCAGTCGCAATAGCTGCAATTCCAATTTTCTCGAGTTCACTAGCAGCAACCGCTAAAATAGGGACATGCTATTTTTTTAATGATAACAATCAAAATACTATTAGTTCATGCTGTATAGACCCAAACTTTTGGAGTGATAACATAAAACTATCACTATGCCTATGTTTTTTTATGATTGTCACAAAAACCGGCCTGGTCCCGCCGGGCCACGAGTATTGTAAATGGCGTCACGTCGGCTGCCTGCGGGGCCATGTGGTCGCCGCGGGTGGTGTGACACTCCCAGGTTGGCGCTAGTTTGCACCTCGCCAGTTCCGACTGGGACTCTAACTTGACTTGTTTATGGCCTCTTCGACTCCCGTTTGGGGGACACTTTTTCCCAATGCTTGAGCGCGGTACCACTCCTTGGAATTTGGAAATGAGTTTGCCAGATGTCCCAGTTGAGCGTATTTGGGTATTGACTTTGGGGCTGGGGGCGACGAGGGTCGTCGGCGACGTGACGGTCACCTTTTTCTTTATTTTTTTTTGTGTGTGTGTATTGCGATTGTATAGGGGAGCGGGTGTGTTTTGTTGAGTTTATTAGGAAAGAGCACCGTTCGGTTGGAACTGGGGAAACGGCGCGGCAGTCGACTTGGGAGGTTCGAGAGCGCAACCCGCTCTTCCTGTCGGCTCCGGGCGTAGCCTCGGGCACAGCGGTAAAGGGGAAGACCCGTCTGGACACTGATCGTCAGCTACTTCTGTGCTCCTACTCTGTGCGGCCTTCCTCAGCCGGACTGCCCCAGTGCGTCGACCGTCCGTGACGCGACAGCGACTAAAGCCAACGACCACCGCCTCTGGCGCACCGTGGCCACGTCGAGAGGCAATCAACCGCAAGCGACAGACTTCAGGTGCTCCCACGCCTCTGCGACGTGCCGGACTGCGCCCAAGTGCGGTATCGTTCCTGTTCTTCTTGTTATGTATTCTATGTCTTGCCCATAACTACTAAGTTTCTCTTGTATTCTTCCGCCTGATTGAGACTGTGTCTGTATTATTTTTTAATTTTGTCACCACCTCATCAGCCTTTTATTAAATGTTTCTAGTGCTCTCTTCGTCACGTGCCTTGTCTCTGTCCCCCCTCCCTGGAGCCCACGTACTGTGGGATAGCAGGCGTCCGAACCCCCTTTGCAGTCCGCGGCGTGTGCGCTTCCCCTCTCGATCCGCACCGGACCGTGACAATGATGCACCTAAAACCATAAATTACAAAACCAACAAAACTAATCACATTTTGTTGTTATTTAATTTTCTGACCCTGCAGTGATAATGAAATTAAACTACAAACATATACAGATTCATTAAAAATGTTTAATATCTATCTTTAAGATGAAGGCGCGTTATTATATTTTGTTCGTTTTGTCGCGTGATTCTTGGTTCCACGCGTGAAATGAGCTGCGCAAACTCCTGCTGGCTCACGCGTCGCAGTTTCCGGTACTCCTCCGTGTTCATGCGAAAAAGCTTCAGTCCGACCTCGTCTAGCAGTTGTGTAGCACGCCCCGATCTTTTTTGCGCACCAATCCAGCCTTTTATCGAATGATACCTTTCTCCGCCTGTGGTGTACGAAAGTGTTGTGCGCGAATATGCAGGAATGAGGACATCGGTAAACACCCCTGCGCGCGTCCAAGGCTCCGTCGCTTTTAAGTTGAGCCTCCAGCTGCAGGATCGTACTTCTGTCATGTCTTGGGTTAGTAAAACTGGCGGCGTCCGCGTTATGTAAATCACAGTGTTCTGTCTCACTTGGTAGTTAACAGCGACACGTAAAATTGTCGTTCTTCTTATAACCGGGGTCACACTGCTCACACATCATGCAAAAGACAGTCTGCAAACACGAGTCACCGCACTATCCGTGGTCCGAAAACCGCGTGCCAAGTTTTCTCCTTGAACTCATTGCTTGCAGCATTCGACGCACGGATCTCATGGTGACTCGCGTTTCAATCTGAACGCAAACTGTCTTTTGTATGTAAATTCAACGGGGCCGCTCGCAACGCGATTGACAATAAACGATGTCGACAAAAAATAGGGTCCTTCATACGCATAGCTGCATTTGAATGCGTTTGACTGCGTTTCGTCGACAAACTGCCGCGAGGCACCGGGTCATCCGTGCATCGTGTGAAGCGTGGCAACCAATTCAAAGAGTAGCTTGGCATAGGGTGCCTCAATGTCCTTCTGTTTAGGGTGAAGCCACCCTTTGTAGTACCCGATGCCGACTGCAGGCGCTCACTGGGAGAATGCAAAGAAATCGACGAAAACAAAATGCCGCCCAGCACAGTCAGCGCCACAAACGCGTGCAGGCACACGCTCTTTCAAGCGCTTCTGAACAAAAAGAAAAATAAAAGTGTGGGACAAAATGGCCACATGTCTCCACCCTAAGCAAAGCGTACATGAAGGCACCCTCGCAGAGGCAACGCGGTATAACGCTCTCAAACCACAAAGCGCCGTTAACGCCGTTACAGCTAACCATGTCATCTACGCTCATGACCACTAAATTCTACCGAAACCGAGGGTTCAGTGCTGACATCCTCTCCGTTTTAAAATAGGATTGTATGGCAGAAAATCCGAACTTCACTTTCGGTTTTGTTCATTTATTTTATACGAAATATTAAGCTTCACAAAACCGTATAAGAATATTGAGCATATTACCAAATTCCTAGAGAGTTGAAAAACAGCTTATAAAAAAGTTCAAAATCGTCTTTATTGTTCCTCTAAGTGTGAACTGGGTGCAGTTTCTTGAAATTATTTTAGATATTCCAAGACGATGAATACAGTAGTATTTGGATGTGCTAGTGTGAATGAATACTTCTTCAATCTATCTACTTCCATTATTGTGCCGTGGTATGGAACGCGGTATGTCAGATGAACCGCCTCCGCCGGCGCTCGATCGCCGACGGCAATCGAGCACCGGCGGAGGCGGTTGATCTGACATACCGCGTTCGGCTTTGGCTAGCAGACGGCGTTCGTAAAATGGCGTCAGCTGTTGCTGGCTTCACGCGGCGGTACCGTGCGTGCTTCCATTCATTCGGCGTTCGTTGCCATGGTGATGGCGAGGAAAGCAGACGTGCGGAAGAACACTGCGGCGCAGCGATACCAGGTGCGTTCTAAGGCCCTTCCCGCATGCTTTTCAAAGGGCGGAAGGCGAACGAAAAGAGTTCGAAATAAGGACTTAACGCAGAAGGCTGAATTTCTCCAGCGCCTCATAATTTGACGAGCCTTACACGAAAAGCATGTTTTTTTGGCCATCCCGCGTCCTGTTTTTTTTTATCCGCAACATGGGTCTAAAGTATCAAACTGCCCAATAACTTTGTATTCTATTGAAAATGAGATGTTTTTTTAATGAGGAATTTTATTTTGGCTGTTTGAATTTATTGAATGACAAATGAATTTTCTTGCTTCAATAACTTCGATAAGCTAATATTGGTTCACGATTACTCGAATAAACAATTTTACATTGTACCTTTTTAATAGGATACGTGTATGTTTATACGGCCTGAACGTAGTCTGCCTCAACGGGCGACCTGTCACTAAAGAACAGATTGCTGTTACTTCACTTTGATGTTCGCTAATAATTCTTATGATGGGATGTACTACTTAATGGCATTACGACAAATGTACTTATTGTTCCCTTGTTGTTTTTTGCCTTTTCTTGTTTTTTGTATTCCTTTATGTCCGGGTTTTCTTCCTTTTACGGATGTTTCAAGTGTATATTCTTCTTCAGTTTAAAAAGTTGGCAGGGAGAGAGTACGCAAATGAAGATGACATCAGTAAATGTTCGTTGCTAGTTGAAACAACTCCGGTGTCTGTACTTGTTCCCAAGTGTTTTGAATCTTTCATGGATCCTTGTGGGTTCTCCGGAATCCCAGTAAACGGTTTGCAGTTGTTTAGGTGGTTTATATTCTATAATAATAATAATAATAATTTTTTTTTTATTTTCACACACATTGGAATTCAAGTGTTAGATACGGGCATATCAAAGCCTGCAAAGGGCTTGTATGATGACGCCCATAAAAAAATTCAAAAGACCGTTATCGTGATTCCACAATGTAAGACAGAAAGTCGAACTATAAAACACAAAAAGCACAAAGCAAAAAAAAAAACCAAGAAAAAAAAAAGCACGAGTGGCGTTAAAATGATCACGAAAGAAAAAAACACGTAGGAAAAAAGCAACACGAAAAGCGTTAAGCGAAAACAAAGTAAAAGGGAAAAAAATAAAAAAAAGGCGAAACTATGTTAAAATTAACTTAGCTAATCACAGTTCAAGCTCGAAGCATGCAGACGCAGCAAAGAGATGCTAGATGGAATCAAAGTTGGTGCACTTGAGTTCCTTCTTCAGTTGTTTCAATGATGTAATGTCAATGAAAGTGTCAGGAAGGGCGTTGAACAAATACGGGACGTAGTAATCCCGAGTGTATTTACCGTATCTGGTCGAACAAATTGGCACTACAAAGCGAGGAACGCGACGAAGTATTCGGGGAGACTGAAATGGTGTTTTAAACTCATTTTTCCAAAAGCTACGGAGCACTACCGTTTGTATAAAAAGAGAACGCAGATTAGGCAATTGAAGACTTCGAAAAATATCACTGTTGCTGGAAAAATTAGAATTATATGCTACGCTTGTCAGGATTCCTTTCAATAAAGAATTAACTTTGGACTGCCATCGACCGGAACAGTTGCCAAACACCGTAACACCGTATCGAAGGATACTGTAAGCAAGCGCATGGACGATTATTATTCTGATACCGACTGGCATAAAAAATTTAGTATTATGAAGCATACAAGACACAATTCGTAATTTGCTACAAATATATGACATATGGGTGTTCCAAGACATATCAAAATCGAAATGTACACCTAAGTATTTCACGTGATCGACAGACTCGATTGGTACACAGTTGCATTGAGCACAACTTGAAGGGTGAAGCAAAAACTTTACTTGAGCCTGGCGTCTTTTAAGAGGGTTGTGAAAACATGCCAGCTTTGTTTTAGAGCGGTTTACGTCTAGGAGGTTATCACCGAACCAATCCATTATATGAGAGGCGTTTATTTCAAGTGTGTGGAGTGAGTCAGAGAAATTAATATGACGTGACACAAGGAGAGTGTCATCGGCATATTGGTACATTTTACACCCGTTGATAACCTGGGCCATGTCGTTCACAAAAATATTGAAAAGTAGAGGAGAAAGAACAGAACCCTGAGGCACTCCCGCCAGTAAAGAATGCCGAGAACTTTTAAAGTTTCCAATTAGGACAAACTGGGACCTTTTATAAAGAAAGTTTTCCAGTAAAGAATAAAACGGGCCGCGAAACCCAAGGCGATATAATTTTGCTAGGAGCAACTGATGGCTGACAGTGTCGAAAGCCTTGGACACATCAAGAAAGAGAGCACATGCAAACATATTACTTTCGAATGTTGAATATATGTAATCAGAAAAATCATCAAGGGCCGGTTGCGTGCCTTTCCCAGTAATGAATCCGTATTGAGTAGATGAAAAGATTTCGTTCTTATCTAAAAAACTGCTCATCGTCAGAAAGAGGTGTTTCTCGAGAATTTGTCCTAAAATAGGTAGAATCGAAATAGGGCGATAATTTGCAACATTGGATCGTTCTCCTCCTTTGAAAAGTGGCCGCACAATAGCAGCCTTGAGTTCATCAGGTATGCTGCCAGACGTAATGAAGCCGTTCAGCATAGCGAGCAGAACGTTCTTAATATATGTGAAATTTCTCTGAAGATCATACGCTCGAATACCATCAATACCGGGAGATTTGCTGGCTTTGAAACTAAATAAAAGGGAGTGCAGATCCTTCTCGTCCAAGCAAGGAAGGAAAGCTGACGCCAAAACTTCATTCTTTAGTGTGCATGAGTTAACAGCAGTGGTTCTTGGCACGCCAGAGTATTTTGCAAAGAAGTCGTTAAAGTCGTTTGCTAAATTTGAGGTAAGTGACCCGAAATTTCGTTCGAGGGTTTGGTCAATAGAATTTCCAGAACCAGTGCCTCGGAATTGATTAATAAGGGACCATGTTTTGGCTGAACTAAATCTGAATTTTTCGAATTGTGATTTTAAAAACTGTCTCTTTGCAGAACGAATGACAGCGTTTACTTTATTTCTTAACTGCTTGAATTCGTTTTGTAAATCTGTGTTGTGTGGAGATCGGCGACACCGACTCCACAGGACCTCTTTCTCTTTAATCATCTTAAGTATATTATTGTTTAGCCATTCATGGTGAGGTCTCCGCTTTTTCAAAGTAACAGTTCTACTGGCAGCAGCAGTAAGCGAGCGAAAAACTTGGACAAAGCTTGAGTATAGATCAGTGTTATTAACTGTACCTGAAAAGGTCTGCCAGTCATGAGAGGCAACTGACTTGTCGAAAACAACATTATCAATAATTTGGGCTTGTCTTGAACTTTCGCATTTAGAGTTTGGCGCCACTGTGTGTGTTAGTTGACACCCCACGAAGTAGTGATCTGCTAATTTTTCCTGAATCACAGCAGATTCCAATGAGGTACCTGGTGCTCGTATTAAAATATGGTCAATGCAGGAAGTGACTAACTTTGTTCCTAAAATTTCTTCTCGGGTTGGAGCATCAACAACGCATTCTAAGCCAAATTTCGACAAAATGTTAAGATAGTCGCATACGATGGAATTGGCTGCGTTCATTGTGTCTATATTAAAGTCGCCCACCAAACAAAGTTGCTGTATGGAAGATAATGTGGAGAGAGTTGCCTGCAGCTCATTTAGAAACATTCGAACATTTTCTGAAGGAGGCCTGTAGAAACATAACAAAGAAAGTGAGAAGGTGGCATTGTCAAGCTTGATAGATACATTTTCAACGTGATAAAAATCTAGATTAAGGGGAGAAACTTGCCACATTTGATGTACAAAAACCGCTATGCCTCCGCCACGACGCTTTGAACGCGTGAAACAAAAGTTGTTGTAGTCTTTCAGAGTGAATTGATAAAGCATAGAGTCCGATACATTAATTTCCGTAAGTATAAATGCATCGACATGAAACATAATATTTTGTACCATTATAAGAAAATTATCCCAATATTTTCGAAGGCTCCGGATATTAACATGCAAACATGTAAAAGTCGCACCTTTTGGTTTATCTAGCAATGTTTGAAAAGACGAAAAATTATTACACTGGGAAAAGGTGGCTCTCATAGCTTAAACGATTTTCGCAATATCCCCTACGGAGTTGATCCGTAGGACAGGTGAGCCTTCACTCTTTCTTGCATAGATGTGTGCATGTTTTACCCAGATATACTTGTAATGGCTTTCTTTTCCCTTGTTCCTCGCCATCCAGAAAAGCTCACGGTTGGAACGAGTGAGATTGTCATTAAAGAATAGCTTAGGGCTGACTGCCGACGTTGCTGAGCTCTCTTAGTCGCCCACGGCATCTCATCCATTGCTCCTTGAGGGCAACCGACGCAAACCTGACCAGTATCAATGGAGCAGTGTTTGGTTTGTCTGCCTTCTTCGGGGGTAAACGGTGGACGGAGAGAACATCCGATGGCGTAAACTGTGACAGGCCGATGTTAGAGGCTAGGTCACAGAGAATCATGTTCAAGTTTTCTTTTGACGTGGAAGGCATGCCCTGAATTTCCATGTTAGGTAGGCGATGTTGTTGCTCGGCGTCATTCAGTTCTGCCTGAAGCAGGTGAATAGCATTTGCCTGCTCCTTTACTGTGTTTTGGAGTGACTGGACGTCCCCCCCAAGGTCCTTGGTTACTTTTTTTTGCGCAGTGATTTCAGTGAGAACCGAGTCGTACTGAGCACTCAGGAAGACAACTGAGTCCTGGACCTCTTGGACGGTCGTCCGCAGCAACTCAACTGTGGGTTTTAAGGCCAACAAGGCATCGACCTTCGCTGGAAGCGTGAGAAGTGAATCAACGCTCTGTTTTAACGACAGCAGCACGTCTAGCTTTTCGTTGACGGATGCTAGCTGGGCGGAGAAAGAGTGAGGTTCATCCTGAGATGTAGCCTCCACGTTTCCAGCGCCCGTGCGGCTGTCCCTGCTGCGACAGGTCTTGCAGCGCCACTTTTCTCGTTTGGCTGCTCCCATCGTCGTAAAGGTAGCCTCGGCAATCCCGGCACATTGACCCAAGTGAAGGGAACTATGGCACTCCATGCACTTCATACATCTACCATCCGTCGGCACACACACACCACACACGCCGCAGGCAGGAGGTGGGGACATAATGAAGAACGGGAGACCCAGTTGACAAGAGACAACGAGGAGGAAGAAGATGCAAAGGTTGGAATATGAAAGTACGAGCTCACCGGAAGAAACCTGAAGGCACAGAACTACACATGCAGAAACCACAACACATTCATTGCTGAAGGCGCCGATGATGATGCGTAGAAGTCTGGTTGAAGAGGAAATCAGCGGAGAGCTGTATGTGCTTCAAGTGGTCTCGCCAGGATGAGACCGACCATCGGCATAATAGCGGTGAACTTGCAGTCGACTGAGTTGTCGCCCCAGACGATCTCCCCACCTGGTGTAGATGGAAGATTGTCGCCAGGAGCCTCAATTCGACGAAGCCATAGAGAGCCGAGGCAAATATTTCAGAGCGGTGAAATGGCCTTCCGAACCTTGAGACTTCTTCTTCTTCATAATAATATAATAATAATAATAATAATAATAATAATAATAATAATAATAATAATAACAAAAATAATAATGTTTTTTAATCCTCTGAAAAAAACACTTACAGTAACTGGCCCACAAAAGCAAAGAAGATTGCTCGTCCGTCGGACCAGGCAGACCAAAATCTTACAAATAAAAGGAATAGAACTCAGTGTTGCAAGTCACACTATAAATAAAAAAATTAAACAGGATTGTAAAACACAGCAAAATTTGCGCCATGTAAATGAAACTACTCTCCATATGACAATCAAACAAATCGCTGAACACTGAAATACTAACGAATTCTAAACACTGTACGACCTCACGTGAAACATACCATAATAGACAACAATTGAAACATCAACATCGCATGACACAGAAATGACTCAGGAAAAAACACACTAAACAACAGGGAAATCAGGTTTTACACTCTCGACAACACTTTTTAAAAGCTTTCTTTGCCGTTCGCATGCATGATATACTAATCGAATTATCGGGTAATTTATTAAAAATGGAAGGAATATAATGCCGTTTTATTCTCTTTCCGTAGTTCGTAAATATTCTGGGTATTAAGTACCTTTCAGAACATCTCAGATTTCTCTTTTTGACCTCAATTTTCGAGCTCTTATCGTAGTAATGCCGTGTTAATATTACATATTCATACAGTTTAGAAAAAGACATTATATTTAGTTCATTCATTTTCATATCTATTACTAGGTTATCATATCTGGTTCCGTACGCAACGTTACTCGCAATCATTTGAAGTAGTCTATCTATTCCTAGTTTTTTATTTCCTGCACATTGTCCGAAAACAGTAATACCGTATCGCAGGATCGACTCTCCTAAGGCAATAAAAACAGTTTTACGAACATTTATACCACAAACGCTCTTTAGCCGGTAAAGATACGCTGATGCTACGCGAAGCCTTTTTTTAATGAATTCTATGTGATGGTTCCATAAAATATGTTCGTCAAAAAATATGCCTAAATACTTTACAGACTGTTCGTATGGAAGTGCTATACTTTCGCAAGAGTTACCTAGCCCTGAATTTAAATAAATGCATGCCGTAAGCTTCACCTGTTTATGGGGATTTCGGAAACACATAAGTTTCGTTTTGTTGTTATTTACGGAAATAATATTGTCAGAAAACCACTGCAATAACATGTCCACGTCTTTGTCAATGTTTCTTTGATTTGTGATTTATAATCAGGTAATGTACAGTGACAATCAGACTTAACTAAAATTGTAATGCAAAAAAAAAACAAGTGCCGGCCAATTAATGTAAAGTTTGGCGAAT